>JAOQMS010080640.1:0-21302 GCA_027563885.1 Erythroxylum longipes | reverse complement strand
TTGATGTCACCAAAAAAAATTATTATTCACTGTTCTGCGGTTTTAATGACATTAGTCTCAAATACCGATTTATTTCGATGTACCGGGTAAACTAGATACTGGGTGTTACAAACCCCTCCCCATAATTTTTTCGGGTTACGAGATACATTAAAGTTCACTATAAGTTCCCAAAATGGAAAATACAAATAAAGAAAACAAAAATGTAGAGGGAGGGGTCAAACTTTCTTGTAATTTTAAATTTCTAAAAATGATTCAAATAAATCTATTTAAATGTAAAATGTCTAATTAAATGTAAAATGAACTGGAATGTGAAAAAACAAAACTTCTAAAAAAATAATTCAAAATTTTGACAAAATAGAAATAATTATAAATTCAATTATTTTACAACAAATTATTATATATAGATATTTATTATATATAGATAATTATTATATATATAGAAATAATTATAATATAATAAAGATATATATAAACTAAAATGGATAAGATTTAAACAAAAAAAGTTGAATTAAATAAACTATAACAATAAAATAAGTATTTCAATTATATGAAACCAAATTATATAAATAAAATAATTATAAATGAACTAATTATATAAATCATTATCCTTATAAATTATAAGCATAACCAGATTATTCTAAATTTACCTATTATCATTATAAGTATAAATAGATTATTATAAGTATAAATGGATTTATCTACTAACTATTAAATAGATTAACTATAAATGAGAATGGATTTAGATTTAACAAAAAAGGATTTAACTATGAATAGATATTATTATATATAATTTTAATTTTGACTATAATTATAGAACACTATTGCTACATATAGTTCTTATATATATATTTCTACTAGAATGTATTCTATAATGTGTATTCTATAATGTAATATAATAGAAAATGTAATATAATAGAATCGAATAATAAATATTCTATTATAGGTTATAGTAATTATAGTCCTCGTTCTGAAAAAAAAAACTAGCATATGATCCATACATTACATATCAAAAACTAAAAACGATGCAGATATAGTCAAATGATAAAATTTCTTTTTGCCAAGGAGAAGATGCGGGTTCGATTCCTGCTATTCGCCGAAATTGCTTTGTTTACTAGAATACTCTTTTTAATTGGATAAAGGAGTCAGTATATTTGACCATGATATTATTTTATTAGTATAGTTTAGTATAGTACCCCCCCCCCCCTTTTTCTTTCCTCCCATACTCCAACAGAAAAGTATTAATTAATTAATTAACAGTTAAAGTGAATAGGGACAACTTTTCTTTTGTAAAAAAGAATCCTATAGAGATGGGATTTGAACCCATGACCTAAATGTTATGAGCCTTGTGAGCTACCAAACTGCTCTACCCTGCGTGATGAAGAGAAGAACTGGGAACTAACAGAAGAATAAGGATTGAATGTGCCCCTTTACCATGTCTATACAAATAGAATAGTACATTTATACATAATGGTAAAGGGACTTCTCCATGATCATAGAAATGAATAGAAAAATGAAGAGAAAATTGGAATCGTTATCAACTTGATATTGTTGCCCCGGGTAATAGACATGCACGAACCATTTCATAAAGTATATGTCCGGATAGTCTAAAGTCTCGATAATGAGCTCTTGGTCTTCCAATCGAAAAACAACGTCGATGAAGACGTGTTGGTGCGCTATTTTGCAATGGGGATTGTAACTTTGCATGAATTTTCCATTTCTCACCCAACAATGGAACTTTTCTTATTTCTTTTTTTGGGGATCTACAAATCAAATGACATTTTTGTTCCAATTTTTATCTCTTCCTCTCTCGCTAAAAAAAAACTTTTCTTGCCGTAATATTTCACTTTCTATTATATTAGCTATTATATTCATATCACTAATACAAGCCAGATCTTAGATGTAGAAATATCAAAAAATTGCCTTCTTCAAAGAAAAAAATGATTTTAGCACAGATACAGTACGTAAAGAACTAACCAAATTTGCACAATGGAAAGTGCTGCCGGTTTATCTCTCCATCGAATCAAATTAGCCAATGGGGTATGTTCATGAGCCCATGCTAAAGTTTCAATCAATTCCTGCCAATATCCATGCCAAGAAATTAAGAACATAAATCTAGTAGCCCAAACAAGATGTCTAAATATGAACATCCATGCCCAAACCGATAAACTATTCATACCAAAAGGATATATCTATTAATAAGCTGTGAAAATTTAACCATAACTAATCTCTTAACCATCTCATCAAATAAGTAGAAGATTTATTAAAATGTGAAACGTTTTTAATGCTAATAAAAAGTAACCCATCCAATAGTATTTAACATCTAAAAAACTGCCAATTAAAATGTGTCCCAAGCTAAAATATCACAAATACCACCTCGACTCGGATCATCGCAAGGAAAACTATAACCAAAATCCTTTTTATCTGGCATTAACTTACAAGCACGCGCATCTAAAGTGCCTTGTACTAAGATCAATGTAGTTGTATGTAAGCCTAGAGCAATAGCATGATGAACCAAAAAGTCGCCAGGCCCTATTGTTAAGAATAATGAATTACTATTTTCATTAATAGCATTTAACCAAATAGGTAACCATATGCTTCAGCCTGCATTGAAAACTGGACTATTCGTTGAGGATAAAAGCACATCGAACCCCTAGGAAGTTTTACTATGAGTAGACTATATCCATTGGGAAAATATGGGTTCAATCAAGATTTGTTTCTCTGGCGTACCAAAATCAAGAATGACGTCATTATGAACATAAAGTCCTAAAGTATGGAATCTCAGAAAGAGGTTGGACCAACTTAAATGGGATATGATAGCTTTTTTATGGTCTAACGTTCTTGCCAATACATTATCCTCATTCTGTTCCAAATTGTAATCTTTAATAAAAAATATATCTCTATGAGAAAAAGCTCCTATCATGATGAAACCTGCAATGTATTGGTGATGGGTATATAATGCAGCTTGCGTAGTAAAGTCTTGCGCTATGAATGCATAAGTAGGTAACGAGTACATAAGTTGAGCTACTAAGGAAGTAATAACCCCTAACGAAGCTAAAACAAAGCCTAATTGAAAATGAAGTGAATTATTGATTGTGTTATAAAGACCCTTATGTCCATGCCCCAATCGTTCCCTTGGTGGGATATGTACTTTTAAAAGATTTTTTATACTGTGCCCAATCTCAAAGTTAGTTCTATACATATGACCGACAATATGAAAAATGAATGTAATAGCTAAATGATTGTGTGCAATATCGGTTAGCCACATACTTTATGTTTATAGATGGAACCCATCAAGAAGGGTTAGAATGACAGTTCTTGCTCTTTGGGAGGTACCAAATAAATGACTACTTGAATCAGGATTTTGAGCATAAAGACTCCACTGACCTATAAAAAGTGGGCCTCATCCTTGAGGGAGCAGTAATACATCTAAGAAATTATTCCATCGAACATATTCCCCTCTAGAACCAGGAATAGCGACACAAACTAAATGTCCTATCCCAGCCAGGGAGCTTACTTTGAATAGTATTGAAAAATAATGATTGAGATGCGATTCAACATTTTCAAACTACGAAAGGCTCTGTTTCCATCTCAGTTGTAGGTGTAACCCACTAGTAGAGATAGGGCAAAAAGAAATAATAGAAAAAGAGCTCCAATAAAAAGATCTTCGTTAGTGCGTAAAATGATTGTATACCACCACTGATAAATACCCGAATAAGTGATATTCACTAGGCCAAGAGCACCCCCTCGAGTAAACGATTCCACAGCTAGTTGACCAAAATGAGGATCCCAAGTTGCATAAACAATAGATGTCACATATAGAGGATCTTGTACCCATGCATCAAAATTTCCTTGCCAAGCTACATGAAACAAATTTTTGGAAGTCCACAGAAAAATTATTACTAATTGCCTAAAGTGAGAAGCAAAAATATTCTGATATGGTTGTTCCTCCGTAATATCATCATAACTCTCGAGGTCATATGTGGTAGTAATACCAAACCAAATCCTGAGCTAAGCGTTGGCTAAACCTTGGAAATCTTAATGTCATAATGCGTTTCAAATCCTCCTAGACATTATCCTACTGAAATAATTCTTGTTAAGAAGAACGCCCACGTTGTGGAAATTGCCCCTACAAAGTAATGGGTTACACCTACAGCACGTCTTTGGATAATGCTCAAGGCTTTAGGCTGAGTAGCAGGAGCAACTTTTAATTTATTATGAGCCCAAACGATTGATTCAATAAGTTCTTGTCAATAACCACGACTACTGAATAGAAACATTAAACTAAAAGCCCACACAAAATGAGCACTTAGGAAAAAAAGTCTATATGCAGATAATGAAGAACCACAAAACTAAATTATCTGGGATGCCTGTGCCCTTAAGAAATCATGAAGCCACCCATTAATAGTAATCGAACTTTGTGCAAAGTTTCCTCCTGTGATATGGGTTACCACCCCTTGATCACTTATACTACACGTCTGACTGCATTTTCCAACTGAAATGGAATATTACTACCGAAATGGAATTGTACATCCAAAAAAACCCTAAGAAGATATACCATTTCGGCAGTAATATTCCATTTTAGTTGGAAAATGAAGTCAGACGTTTTATCTTCTTAGAGCTTTTTTGGATGTACAATTCCATTTCGGTAGTAATATTCCATTTCAGTTGGAAAATGCAGTCAGACGTTTGGGGTAGTATAAGTGATCATATATATATATCTATATATATATTTATTAATATTCAGAAAAGCCCTAATATTAGATCACATTGAAGATATATATATATATATATATCTATTTCTATCAAGCATAAGTTCTAATACAAGGTTTCGAATTTTTTATCTCCTGCTAAGAAATGTTTGTTCTTCAATTCATTTAAAAATACTTCAATTGGGATACACAAGAAATAAGGCAATTCCCCAACTTTTTGTTCAATTTCTCGTGGAGTTAAGTTCTCATTAGTATGAGTCAAGGGAATGGATCCCTCCCCTCTGATTTTTATATAAAGGACAATCGCAGTATAAATACCTTCTTTAACTTCCATTATGATAGAATGAATATCTTTTATAAGAAATCGGAGTGAGATGCGTCGATTTTTTCCAGGAAATCCCCAAGGAAAAGTACACACTATTCTTTCTTTTCTATTGAATTGGTCATAACCACTACCTACATTCCACAAATTTGGGCACCATAAAAAAGAGATAATAAGTAGACCAGCAATCCCATATAAAGACATCATGACCCCTTGTGGAAAAAAATGATTTACTGAGACAGAATAAAGATATCAAGTTTCTACCAAGATAACTAGAAATTCAACTAATAAGAACCTCAATGAACCGAAAAAAAGTATAAAGGCCTAGAAAAAATTACTTGTTTTTCGATACCCCACTATAAACTCTATCTATATATGTTCTGATCGACAACTGATCCGGTTGCATTTTATTGTTTATTGTAAGTGGGAGACTAGCTTAAATAAATAGAAATTGGATAAATTTTACCTCTTTTTTAATGAAATAAATTTCATCAACTCGTAATATTCTGATGTGAATCTTTAGGGGGAATTCATCTAATCTGTTAGATCTAAAAAAAGAACAACCCCTTTCATATGATCTTCTATCTACACATACTTTATCGACACACATATAGATAGATTGGCTTAGCAGTTATTTCAAGCATCTGCCCCAACCTTGATTGTTTTTCATATAGTTCATTTACTCACATATCATATTTACGCTTGAAAGAAACCACATCTTATATCCAATTAGAACAAATCGATATTTATGTTATGCCCTAAGCCTAAGTCTTGAAAGAGATATATATGAAATATTAAATTTGTCCCATTGAATTTAAAAAATCTGAGTTTTTTGAACATGAAGAGATAGAGAAGCCATTGCAATTGCTGGAAATACTAAGCCCACTAAAGGCACAAAATAGAGGATAAGTCATTGAGAATTGTCATAAAATGGGCACCTCGATTGAATAGTTGTACATTTATTTTGATTTTTATTATTCTATTAATATTTTTTGTTATATTATATTGTTCAAAATATATCAAATATATCTTCAAATCATTCTAATTTTTATATAATTATACTAAGTATATCTAGGTGAGTATAGATAATAAAATATCAGGAATATAGAACTAAGTAAATGAACTTATTCTTCTTTTATTTTTATTATCGTTTTCCTGTCTTATAACTTTCATTTTATTAAATTTAATTTATACATTATCTTTTAATTTTATATTTGAATTTTATAACTTTAATGAATTTTAGAACTTTAATAAAGAGTTTCTTATGCTTATAAATTTACGAAAAACTCATTACAATCAGATCCAGCAATAGGAATTTTTAGTAAATAAAAGGGGGGGATTTGGGGGGTATGCAAAACTCCATATTTTTCAAACAATCCATAGGTATGAAAAGAGGATGAAATTTGTTATTTATTCTTTACTATTATTTCTATTTATCTTGCCCCATTTAATTTTGTGGAAGAAAGAATTTATCTTGTTGATAGAGATTTCATAATTAGTAATCAAGAATATTGGTAAAAAAAAGATTTGCATGATTCTTTCTACAATTTACTCTTATATCACCCCTAAAACTCAATCGTTGGATTTTTGCTTTGATTCCAAGAAACAATAAATAAATACTTGTTTGTCAGAAATAAAAGAATTTCACTATTTAATTAACTTAAGTAACTATTTAATTAACTTAAGGCCCCACTTTCTTTATGATTCAAAGGAAAGAAAGCATGGAGATGAAATAACTCATTCAGAACGCCTTTAAAAAGATTACGTGGTATAATTGGATCAAAGAAGCCCTTATGGAATAAAAATTCGGTCACTGGTGAACCTTCAAGTACTATGTTATTCAATGTTTGTTCAATTACTCTTTTACCTACAAATGCAATGTAGGCATTGGGTTTAGCAATAATGATATCCCCCAACATAACAAAACTAGCTATCACCCCACCCGTCGTAGGAGTTGTAATGATTGATACATAAAATAACTTTTTATTCGATTGATAATGATATAAGGCAGAAGATATTTTAGCCATTTGCATGAAGCACAAACTCCCTTTTTGCATGTGTGCTCCTCTGGAAGCACACAATAGAATAAGAGGTAAAAATCAATTGGTAGCATACTCAATCAAACTAGTGATTTTCTCACCTACTATAGATCCCATACTACCCCCCATAAACTGAAAATCCATAACCCCAATTGCTACAGGAATACCGTTTATTTGACTTGTGCCTGTTTGAACAGTCTCAGTTAATCCTGTATTTCTTTAATAGGAATTAATACGATCTTTATAACGTTCCTCCTCCAAATGAAATTCAATAGGATCTAAGGATACCATGTTTTCATCCATAGGATCCCAAGTTCTCGAATCAATCAAAAGTTCAATTCTATCGGAACTACTCATTTTCAAATGATAGCGACATTGTTCTCCAATATTCATTCGTGACGTCAAAATTTTTTTATAATTTAATCCATAACAAGTTTCGCATTGAACCCATAAATGCCTGTATTTTTTAGTTACATTAAGATCAATAGAGCTTTCTTTTTTAATAAAATCGCTATCATTCGTACTAGTTTTTAGACTGGAACTCCCGTTTTCATTACTCCTTCTTCCTTCACCAAAAATAGAACTATAAATGTAACTTTCACTATATTATCACTACCACTTAAAATAGAACACTCAATACAAATTTGCTAGCAAAGATAACTGTCAATTCAAATATTGATTCAATTATTCAAACTATATTTAGATTTAGTATTATACATATAATGATCATAGTAGGAGTCCTGACTCTCAGATCCATTATTCACATAACTAGAATTCCGATAACTATAAAAATCAATTTCTAATTCACTCAGAAAAGAATGATGATTGTCAATCTCAAAAAATTGATTTTCAACATCAAAATATATAGAATAACTTTTTCTATTATTATCCCTAACTAAAAAAGTGTCATTAGCATTGAAATTCCCAATGTCTTGGACGCTGACTAAATGATCAACATTATGGTAACTCGAACTGTCACTATGGCTCAAACTCATAGGGTTTTTATTTGTATCATTTATAATCGGGTCTTCACTTAAACTCGTATTTTCAATAGGACCAAGACTATCTACTGATTTACCTAGCCTACCCTTGTATTCTAATTCCACGTTGGATAATACCGAACAGAACCGCCATTTTTCTATAGAGGTTTCTTGCCGTTATTTAATTTATATCAAAATATAAATAAATGAATTGTCATTTGATGCAAAATTCATTGAAATATTTCATTTACTCTCAAAATACGCATATAGAGTCCAATCACTAGGAGTATTCACTAATATAACCAAAAAAATGTGGGTATTAAAAAAAGATTCTCTTTTCTTTTTGTAAGAACCCAAAGCGTCCCTTCACTATATAGAATTATATAATATATATAATTATTTTAAAATTTTAAAATTCTAACTAAATTTGAATAATTCTAACTATTAGTAATAATTCTAAATACTAAAGATTAGAATAATTCTTAATCTAAATAGAACTTAAATAGAATATACATTTTTCATGTTGTGTCAAATTCGTATTGAGAAAAGAAATATTTATTTTCTTCTAGGAATATGAAGAAGAACATTTTTCGTAAGGTTTCGCCTTTTAATAAGTTTCTATTCCAACATAGAATGAAAGAAAAGGATAGTATACAAGATAGGTAGAAGAAGTTGTGATACTTGGCTCTACTCATGATCTGAAACTAGGGATATAAAAGACTAGACTGATCCTTTCGTAGAATTCATTGTGGATTCAAGAAAACAATAGAACAAATTTTGAGTTCTTTATTTATTTTTATTTAAGATCTTGTCTCCTTAACTAAGTTTGTATCTATCCAAATTAGAAAAATATATAAAAAATAGATATAATAGGTTCTTTTGTATTCGGCTCAATCCTTTTAGTAAAAGATTGGACTGAGTTTAATTGCAATCCAATGAAAAGAATGAAAGTCAATTAATGGATTACAAAGTATCCATTTCTTCAAATTCAAATTTAATCTGCTTCCATACGTCACAAGCAACAACTAGTTCAGGGCTCCATTTGCTAGCCTTATGGATAATTTCATTACCCTCACGAGTCACATCGTGTCCTTTGTTATGAGCTTGTATACATGCTTCTAGAGCTACACAATTAGCTACGACACCGGATGCATTTCCTCAATGTTGCATTAAAGTTCCTCCACCAAATTGTAGTACAGAATCATCTCCAAAGATCTCAGTTAGAGAAGTTATATGCGAAATATGAATACCTCCTCAAGCCACAGGCAGAACACCTAGTAGAGAGACCCAATCTTGAGTGAAATAAATACCACGCCTTTGATCTTTTTCAATTAAATCATCACCAAGTAAATTAACAAAGTCCAAAGTGATTTCTCTTTCACCTTCAAGTTTACCTACTACAGCACCAGAGTGAATATGATCCCTGCCAGACATATGTAATGCCTTAGCTAGTACACGAAAGTGTATACCATAATTTTTTTATCTATCAATAACTACATGCATTGAGCGATGGATGTGAAGAAGTAAACCATTATCTTGACAATAATGAGCAAGGATAGTATTTACAATGAATCCACCTACTAAGTAGTCATGCATTACAATAGGAATTCCCAAATCTCTGCATTACAACCCTTTTGATCATTTCTTCACACGCACCTGCAGTAGCATTCAAATAATGGCCTTTAATTTCACCAGCTTCTGCCTATGCTTTATAAAGTACTTCGGCATAAAAATAAGAAAAGGTCTCCCCAACACATAAATGGTTGTGAGTTCACGTTGTCATCATCTTTGGAAAAATCAAGCCCACCACGGAGACATTCATAAACAGCTCTACTACAATTCTTGACGGATAACCCCAATTTAGGTTTAATAGTATAGCCTAATAGGAGGTGAACGTACTTGTTGAATTTATCTCTCTCAACTTAGATGCCATGAGGTGGGCCTTTGAAAGTTTTAGAATAAGATGTAGGACTTTGCAAATCCTCTAAACGTAGAGCGCGTAGGGCTTTGAACCCAAATACATTACCCACAATCAAAGTAAACATATTATTAACATAACCTTATTTAGAAAGGTCTAAAGGGTAAGCAACATAAGCAATATATTGATTTCCTTCTCCAGCAATCGACTCGATGTTGTAACATCATCCTATATAATGCTCAAGACTAGTCATCCCATCGATCTACACGGCTATCCATGTATGAATAAAAGATTTAGTAGCTACCACCACCCCCGCTTCCTCAGGGGGAACTTCAGTTTGAGGAGTTACTCGGAATGCTTCTAAGATATCAGTATCTTTGGTTTCAACTTATGAGTATAATAAGTCAATTTATAATCTTTAACACTAACTTCAAATCCAACACTTGCTTTAGTCTCTGTTTGTGGTGACATAAGTCCCTCCCTATAACTCATGAATTAAGAATGGTCACAGTAAAAAGGTCTACTCGACATGAATTAGGGGTCAATGAAACCTTTTGCAAGAATTTTTTCACAAAGTATCAACCAAAAGTATCAACCAATATTAGTAACTAATTGGAATTTTGTTATTAGACCCTGTATTTGATTCACCAAATACATTATTGTTGTATACTCTTTCATATGTATAGCACAACCCAATCCTTGTTTTTCAAGTTTCTAATCCTTACCCTTTTTGAATCAAAATATCTAAATTTTCTTTTGACATAGATATATGTTGTATATGTAAATCCTATATTTGTATTTGAAAATCTGCAAAATTAGTCTATAACAAAAGAAAAAAACAATATCTCGGTGTAAAGCAATATGTTGAAATAAGAAAATAAATAAGGGACCATGAGATATAAATAAGAAATCGTAAATAGAGTTTAGGTTCAAATTCCATAATAGATAATAGGGATAGTATTATCTATAATGATAAACAAATGAAAGGCTTCTAAAAGCCTTTTTATTCATGCACTTGATATTTTGAAAATGAGATAATTGAGCTTGAAAATTCACCCCTTGAAAAAATTGAATTGAAAAGAAAAAGTAAGTAGACAATTGAATTGGATTCGTTAGATGTAATAACGAAATTGAATGCTAACTACCATTTCTTACTGAATTAATTAATCAACTTACTGTCGAACATTTATTTTGGACTCAAAAATTTTGACATATTTTTTTTTTTATTTATTATTATGAGAATCAATCCTATTACTTCTGGTCCTAGGGTTTCCATGCTTGAAAAGAAGAACCTGGGACGTATTGCTTAAATCCTTGGCCTAGTGCTAGATGTATATTTTAACTCGGGCAAGATGCCTAATATTTACAATGCTCTGGTAGTTAAGGGTCAAGATACTAGCGGTCAACAAATTAATGTTACTTGTGAAGTACAACAATTATTAGGAAATAATCAAGTTCGGATTATAGCTATAAGTGCTACAGAGGACTAATGAAAGGAATGGAAGTGATTGACAAGAGAGCTCCTCTAAGAGTTCCAGTCGGCAGGGCCACTCCAGGACAAATTTTTAGTGCCCTTAGAGAACCTGTTGATGAGCTAGGTCCTGTAGATACTCGCATGACATCCCCTATTTATAGATCTGTGCCTGCCTTTATATGGTTAGATACAAAATTATCTATTTTTGAAACAAGAATTAAAGTAGTTGATCTTTTAGCTCGTTACTAACGTAGAGGAAAAATCAGACTGTTCGGAGGAGCTTGAGTGGGTAAAACAGCCTTAATTATGGAATTAATCAATAACATTGTGAAAGCTCATGGGTGTATTCGTATTTAGCAGTGTATCCGTATTTGGGGGAGTAGATGTACGTACTAGTGAAGGAAATGATCATTACATGGAAATGAAAGAATCTGGAGTAATTGATGAAGAAAGTATTGCTGAATCAAAAGTGGCTCTAGTTTATAGTCAAACGAATGAACCAGCAGGAGCTCGTTTGAGAGTTGGTTTGACTGCCCTAACTATGGCAGGATATTTTCGAGATGTTAATGCAGAAGACTTATTGCTATTTATTGACAGTATCTTTCATTTCGTATAAGCAGTAGCTGAAGTATCTGCCTTATTGGGATAGAATGCCTTCTGCTATGGGTTATCATCCCTCCCTTAGTATCGAAATGATTTCTTTACAAGAAAGAATTACTTCTACCAAATAAGTGACTATAAATTTTATTCAAGCAGTTTATGTACCTCCAGACGATTTGACCAATCCTGCTCCTGCTATAACATTTACACATTTAGATGTTACTACTGTATTATCAAGAGGGTTAACCGCTAAAGGTATCTATCTAGCAGTGGATACTTGAGATTCAACATCAACTATGCTACAACCTCAAATCATGGGCGAGGAACATTATGAAATCGAGCAAAATGCTAAGCAAACTTTACGACGTTACAAAGAGCTTTAGGACATTATAGCTATCCTTAGGTTAGACGAATTATCGAAGGACGATCGTTTAATTATAGCAAGGGCATGAAAAATTGAATGTTTCTTATCCCAACCCTTTTTCGTGGCAGAAGTATTTACCATTTCTATAGGAAAATATGTCAGTTTAGTAGAAACAATTAGAGGGTTTAAATTGATCCTTTCTTGAGAATTAGAATGTCTACCAGAGCAGTCCTTTTATTTGTTAGGTAACATTAATGAAGCTATTGCGAAGGCTATGGATTTTGAAATGGATAACAACTTGAAGAAATGACTTTAAACCTTTGTGTACTAACCCTAAATTGAGTTTGCAATTTAGAAGTTAAAGAAATCATTTTATCCACTAATAGTGGACAAATTGGTGTATTAACAAATCACATACCTATTGCCATGGCGGTGGATATTGGTATTTTGAGAATATGCCTTAACAACCATTGGTTAACAATGGCTCTGATCAGTTATTTTTCTAGAATAGGCAATAATGACATTATTGTTTTGGTAAATGATGTGGAAAAGGGTAGTGACATTGATCCACAATAAGATCAGCAAACTCTTGAAGTGGCGGAAGCTAACCTGAGGAAGGCTGAAGGAAAGAGACAAATAATTGAGGCAAGTCTAACTCTTAGATGAATGAGGGTGTTCACTCAAGGTATACTCACTAAGTTTTACTATTTATAACCATGGTAATTACTGCGAGCGCACGGATCATTTATATAGTACCTAAGGTGTAGATCCCACGAGGAAGGGAACTTGTCCTAAAATCTAAAGGTAGTTAATTTTGTAATACCTAATTAACAACTACTGTAGAAATTAAAATAAATCAATTGATAATCAAATTTGAGAACTTAAAGCACCAAATGAGTAACAAAAATAGCAACTCACAACCAACCCAAAATTAACCTAGAAATTACCAAGGGAGGGAAAGGGGATTTTAATTTAAAATTAAATGAAACCTAACCAATTATGCAACACTAAATTGACGGGTCTAGACGGTCCTAGGATGAATTACTCTCTCTCAAGTTATAATTCTTAATCTTAATTAATAATCCCTAATTCAAATTATGGGAATTACAGTCACTTGATCTGTAATTGGTCCAAAACCTAAATTAGTTCTAAGTTGTCTATTAACCTACCAAGAATTTATGCTCAATCTCTCTCTACATAACTCTACCAATTTGATCCAATTATTTGTCTATTGATTTACCTAACTCTCGTTGGCCCAAATCAATGATTTTTACCTGGCTCACCCTCTTATTTTTTTGCTGAATTATTAAGCACATAATTGAATTTATAATCAAGCAGTAGAAAACTCAATCAATTGAATTTCATTAATCTCAAAAATTAATATCCAAAGGTGAGTATAAACTCGACTCCAACATTCAACACAATAAATCTCAACACCTATTTCAATTCTATACATAAATAAAACTAAAATAAATGGAATTAGTATCGGGAATGGAATCTTGAAAATAGCGATGGTAGGAAACCACCTATTCTGTGATCTACTTTGTGTCTAACTGGTCTTTGTGTCTCTCTTCCTTTGTCTCCTTCCTCGATCTCTTGATTTCTCTTTAGGGTTTCTCTCGGGAGTAACGAAATCTAACTTTTGCAACACTTTCTGGCTCTCTCTAATCTCTCCTGGCAGTTGCTAGGAATTGTTTTATTTCTTTTTTAGCAATCTTAAGTCAAACTTGGGGTCGAAACGGTCTAAAAAATAACCCAAAAATTAAGTTTTCGTGTTAGCCCAACGCAGGGCACGATCGTGGTTGGAGCTTTAGCCTTTCTATCATGAGCGTGGCTTGAAATGCATGATCGTGTCCTGTCTTGATGCTTTCTGTCACGATCGTGATCTAATGTGCATAATCATGGCCTGGCTGCTGCTGGCTCTTCCTCTTCCCTCATGATCGTGGCCAATGTGCACGATCGTGGCCTATTTCTTTTAACCCAAACTCTTAAAATCTTCATCTTTTTTCCTATTTAATCTGCAACACTAGCACACACATCAAGGTACCTCAAAAATATACAAATTAAGCCTAAAGATTCAAACTAACACATAAAAACACTTAAACGTACAAACTAACATAATTACATCCTAAATGCACACTCAACACTCAAATTCACCCTAAATGCATAACAATTTAAACCTAAAACATCATGCAAAACACAACTATCAACATCCCCGCACTTAAACGTTTGCTTGTGTGTTTGTTATGTTATGTTATGTGTTGTTGTTTTGTTTGCTTGTCTTCAAGCAAACAAAACAACAACATATAACATAACATAACAAACACAGGATAACCAAACAAAACAACAACACATAATATAACATAACAAACACACAATGCAATAATGCGACAATTGCTCTTATCTCATGAAATAAATTTAACCTTGGACATAACTATTCGAATTATGACAAATCATTATCAAGCAAAATAGGTTGTTAGGGGCTTTGAGTTAAATACACAACTAAATCAAGACCTAGATGTTACTTTCATTACCCTTTTCAATTATACACACACATTGATAATTTTTTGGTCTTTTAGACTTGGTAACTATTCCTAAGTATAATTCCACGAAAATTCAAGCTTATTATAAGTCCAATGGGTTGTTAATCTAAATTTTTTTAGGACTTAACCTTTTACTCAGAGGCAAACATTTGTGATGAACCTCGATTTGGTTACTCAACTAAGTCATTTATTAACAACTTGGATGAAACGTCATTATAACATTTTTACGTGAAGGCACACATTTGTGATGCGTGTCGATCTGGTTACTCAGCTATATCACGTTTTCAATTGGCTACTAGCCCCATTCATAACTCAAAGGCTAGTGGAATAGTGATTTATTAAACATTTATTAAACACTCACTTTTCTCTTATTATTACCTACGCTTTTCGCTTTTCGCTTTTCTCTTCCATGAAAATACTCGTCAAGCAACTTAAGCTAAAAGGCCTCAAATTATGAATGAATGTGATAATCTAGAGGGTGCTAAATTTACACTAAGTCCTAATTAGGCTGTATATTTATCTAAAGGCCTTTAATATACTCATTTCGCAGGCTAATGATCATTTAGAACCTAATAGGCTATGTCCAAAATTTAAAAAAAAGTTCACTCAATCTAAGCCATTAACACATTGACACATTTCACACAATGCAACCTAATACTACTATACGATGAGCAAAATCACATACAAGAGAAAAAACACATAATCCCTCCCCACACTTGAACAACACATTGTCCTCATTGTGTGAAGGAAACATATAACAAACATAACACATAATAAAAATGTGAAGACAGGAATTGAAGAAAAACTAATCAAAAAGAAGGATACAAATAACATAATAATAAACAAAACAACAAAACAAAATAAAATGAAAGACAGATTGGGTTAGACTTGGATCCTATGGGGACGAAGGTGGTGATGGTGTAGGAGGTGGTAATTGAATCCCTTAAGCCTTAAAATACTGATGGAGTCGTCAGATCTCTCAGCTTTGGTGTTATTACGTAAGCACCACTTCTTTAAGCATTCTGTTGATTTCGAGCGTTGCATCCAAAACCTTTGTCCAGCGTTGGTCTTCTTCTTCATCATCGTTGGATTCTTCACTTGTCAAGTCTGCTCATTTCTACCGAGGTAGTGTAGGGTTAGAACTTGCTTGACCTCCCTGGTCTGCACATGTGATTTCTCAAGAATACCCCGCAATTCCATGTTAGTGGAATGGAATGGATAATTTTCGACCGAAATAAGTGATGGTGATTAAGAAATTTTGGTAGGTGAACTATTAATTGGCTCTAATCCACTCCAAAATGTTCGCCAACAGAAGAGACTATGTACCCCATTCCCACATGGTTACTTTGCTTTCGCGAAGTTGCAGTAAGAACATTTAGCATATGCGTAGATGTGCATACCGATATACTATGGTCCATGCACCAAGGTATGAAAAGTTCTTTGGTCAAATACTTGTTGGTCTCAGATTTATCAAAGACCAACTGACATATGAACTTGTGCAACAACAAATGTTAATGAGATCGGATAATGTTGTTAAGGGCATTTTTAGGGTAAAAAGGCTCGATTCTGGTAAGCTTATGTTAGTATTGGGAAGCACGAAAGTCATCATGTTGGTCGACAATGGTGGATTCGGGGAATCCACACATGATCTTTACAGTTAGTTTATATGCTCGACCAGCCAATCTAAACCATAATTCCTTAGTGTTCTTATGGACGAAGGTCAAAGTTGTGAAGAATTATAAAGTTAGCTCTTCATAAACTGAAAATTGAAGTCTAATGAATTTATCCCACTGAATCCTCTCATCTAAGTTCTCTACCCACTCACGTACTTTGATCCTATCTAATGTATCAAAATCAAAATGTTTAGGCATAACAATTTGCCTAAATCGAAGAGAATGAAAATGAGTACCTTCCTCCTCAGTGTAAATAGGGAATAGAGCTCTAAAGTTTGCTGCTCGATTCCTTCTCCCTCGTCCTGTGACTTATTACGCTCTGTAAGGCTCCTATCAGGTAGTTTGCTTGATACGAGGCATGATTGGGTTTAGTTTGGAAAATTTACGGTTGAGCAACTCTAGAGATATGTTAGAGCGTTTAAAAGTGGAATTCAATAGAGATAAACTAAAAATGAAAGTGAAGGTGAAAGTTAAGTAAGAATTGAATAAATAGGTGGTAAAAAGGGTAAAATGGTAAAAGTTTCAATTAAAAACACGCATCCTCCACCTTTTACCCATATTCGCAAGTCACGATCGTGTCTTGGTATGCCACGATCGTGGCATGCAGCATATCAACTAAGGACATTTCAATCGCAAGCCACGATCGCGACCTGCTAGGCTATAGTTGTGGCTAGTGCTTATACTCCAACACCAAAGTACTTCTTTTCCAATTTTTTACTCTTTCACTTGACTTTATGTGCTTATGTAACCTCCCCCATGACTTGAAGATCCTATTCCACTTTTCGCTTTTATTCAACAATAGCAAAAGTAACCTAACTACAGAATTCAAATAAACTGTCAAAATTCAACAGAAAACTAAATTCCTTATCCCATGGGTTGCCTCTTATGTAGCGCTTCTTTTAACATCGGTAGCTCGATGCTCTTTTAAACTCATCGTGTTCAAAATGAATGACTTGATGGTAGCATAACCATTAATCACAAAGTCTATATTTTAGCTACCATATTGTACTTTCCACCGTCCTCACAATTTTCCTTGCCTCGCCTTCTCCTTTGTCAATGCTTCTTTCGAAAAGCATTTGCAGGATCCTCAATGTCTTCCCATTCTCTTTGAGGTTTAGGTTTGTTGTGATCCATAAGTGTTGAAGGAGCTCTGTACTCTTTAACAGTCACCTTGAATGTTAGTCGCTCCTTTCCCACTCACAATGTTAGTTCGCCCCCATCCATATCAATCATTGATCTCGCAGTGGATAAGAATGGACACCCTAGAATAATTTGGGTATCCTCATCCTCGCTGATATCTAGAACACAGAAATCTGTAGGAAAGATAAATTTACCGACTTTTACTAGCACATCTGGTAAAATTCCCATCAGTCTATGCGCAGTCCTAATCACAAACTTAGTGGGCAGTAACCCGTGTAATCCCAATTTTAAGCTAAGAGTATAGGGCATCATATTTATAATTGCACCTAGGTCTATGAATGCCCTCTCTATGATGATCTTGTTGATACTACAGGGAATGAAAAAGTCCCCTGGATCATCCTTCTTGACTATGCTAAGGGTGTCTTCCAGTATTCGCTCCTTTCTCTTATCTGTGACAGACTCTTGTAAATTCAATTTAGCCAGTATTCATTCCGTCACCTCCTCAATCTTGTTGGGCTCAATTTCTTGCAACTTTTCTGCTTCCTTTCTAGCATATAATTCCTTCTTCTAAAAAAAATTGGTGCAGAATGACCACTGATTTGCTTACAGTCTCACTTAGAGGATCTTTTTTATCTAATTGACCTTCTCCTTCCCCCTCTTCTTCTAGCTCCTCATCCTGTGTTTCCCTTATAACCATGATATGCTCCTTCAAGTTCAACTCGATGTTGTTAAGAAGAGCCCTAGCATTTCGATTTGACATTGCTTCCGTGAGTTGCCCCACTTGGACTTCTAAATTGTGGATAAATGAAGCATGATTCTTTATGACTTGTTGGAATTTACTCTCTAGCCTCCTATGTGCTTCCTCCATTCCTCCTATCTTGTCCAAAATTCTATTCAACTTTGAATCCATCGAGCTTGTTTTCTCTTGTTGGAAGCTCGATTGGGCTTGGGTCTTAATTACCCTCCATTGTTGTTATTCGACTAGGAGAAGTTTGGGTGATTATTCCACTAAGGATTATAAGTGTTGGAGTAGGGATTATTACCCACTCCATGTCCGAATTGGGGCCCCATATAGTTAACTTTCTTCAAGTTGTAGTCCCTCATTAGGTAACAGTCCACTGTATTATGATACATCTGGCCATATAGCTCATATTTAAGTAATGCAGCTTTTACTATAGTTGAGGATGATGCCTTCATATTGTTGAGTTATCACGTCAAGTTGTCGATCTTAGCTTGCATTTCCTTCATCTGATCAACAACGACCTCTCCCTTATACTCCCTAAAGTTGGTAGGTTGCCTACTACGTTCATTGGCCCATAAACAGCTATTGCTGGCCATCTCCTTTATTAACTCCTCTGCTTCATCGACCATCTTCCTCATTAACGATCCTCCCGACGCTACATTAATGGTGCCTCTAGTATGTGGGTTAACTTCATTGTAAAATGTCCACAGTAGGAACTCCTTAAGTAAATTGTGGTGTGGGCATCTCCTCTGTAGGTCTTTGTAACACTCCCACGCTACATTAATAAACTCCCCGTCACCTTTTTAGAAGTTTGTAATTTCCTTAATAATTTTGGTGGCCTTCATTAGTGGGAAGTATTTATTTAAGAAGGCTCACACCAGCTGCTCCCATGTCATAATGTTGGCAGGGCACAGTGAATGGTAACAAGCCTTCGCTCTATCTCTAAGCGTGAAGGGAAATAGTCTAATTCTCACTGTGTCTGCTAACATCTGGTGATACTAGAAAGTATCACAGATCTCGCGAAAACTCACGATGTGAGCATTCGTGTCCTTATTCGCTAATCCATAAAACTAGATGTGCTGTTGAAGCATATCAAAGAGTGCTGGCTTTATTTCAAAAGAGACCGCTTGAACTAGCGGTCTAGCCACTCCTTGGTTTGTAGGATTAAACCCTGGTCTCATAAAATCCATAAGCGTCCTCTATTGTTGCCTTCCAGGGTTGACTTCTTAATCCTTGTTTCTTTGGAACTCCTCAACCATTTGTGCTTTCTCAAACTTTTCTTCTTCTTCTCATCGATCTTTCCTAAGGTTTCATTCTAAACGTTTAATATCTAAGCCTAAAATCTCTACTGTCCGATTCGAACCCCTTATAACTCTTGTGTTCATACAAGAGCACGATTCCTACATCACACTAACGAAAATGAAACAAAAATTAAAACTATCCTATTGCCTTCAAATATATAACCAAATTGCCTTCCCTGGCAACGGCGCCAAAAACTTGTTCGCTCAAAGTTAAATGCACTAAGTTTTACTATTTATAACCTTGGTAACACAAGTGTATGGGCCATTCATGTAGTACCTAAGGTGTCGATCCTATAAGGAAGGGAACTAGTCCTAAAATCTAAAGGCAGCTAATTTCGCAATACCTAATTAAACAACTACTGCAGAAATTAAAATAAATCAATTAATAATCAAATTTGAGAAATTAAAGCACCAAAAAAGTAGCAAAAATAATAACAAAAATAATAACTCACAACCAACCTGAAATTAACCTAGAAATTACCAAAGGAGAGAAAGAGGATTTTATTTTGAAATTAAATGAAACTTAACCAATTATGCAACACTAAATTGACGGGTCTAGACAGTCCTAGGGTTAATTACTCTCTCTCAAGTTATAATTCTTGACTCTAATTAATAATACCTAATTTAAATTATGTAAATTACGATCTCTCGATCTGCAATTTATCAAAAACCTAAATTAGTTCTAAGTTATCTATTAACCTACTGGGAATCTATGCTCTACTTCTCGTTACAAAACTCTGCCAGTTTGATCCAATTCTTTATCTATTGATTAATATAACTCTCGTTAGCCCAAATCAATGATTTTTACCTGGCTTACCCTCTCAGTTTATTGCCAAATTATTAAGCATATAATTGAATTCACAATCAAGCAGTAGAAAACACAATCAATTGAATTTCATTAATCTCAAAAATTAATATCCAAAGGTGAGTATAAACTCGACTTAACACTTAACACAATAAATCTAAACACCTATTTCAATTCTATACATAAATAGAACTGAAATAAATGAAATTACTACAAGGAATGGAATCTCGGAAACGACGATAGCAGGAAACCACCATTTCCAAGAACTACTGCGCATCTAGCTTGTCTCCAAGTCTCTCTTCCTTTGTCTCCTTCCTCGATCCCTTGAATTCTCTCTAGGGTTTCTGTAACACCCCACTCCCGTAAGACATGTACCTGACATCCTGAGGAATATCCGAGTCCGTGCCCCGCCAGGGTGGCATGCTATAGCACTCAATCATTCAAATTTTAGTATAAATTTTTTTTTGAAACCACAAACATAAAGTGCAGAAATCGATAACCAAATCGGTCCCACTTTATTTCATAAACACTTTCAATTATAGTAATAAAATCAACAATAATTTCAAAAGCCATTTAGGCCCTTTTCACAAATACAAAACGCTTTAGTTGTTTCGAAATACAATTTTATACAAAAAGTTGCGGAATAAACAATTCAATACAAATTAAGGAAATGCAATGCAGACGCGAACTGA
>JAOQMS010080606.1:0-21310 GCA_027563885.1 Erythroxylum longipes | reverse complement strand
GATCCTAATCCTGATCCTAAACTAAGTGACTACCCTAATGGAGAGCCTATCCTTCATCAATGAAGGTTGTGTTTTACGCCATATATATATATATATATCCCATCCATATCCCAAATTGGAACGACGACACTTTCATTCGTCGTGCTTACTATAGAGGTCATGCTGATACTTATACACCAAAAGGGGAACGCGTAAGAACCTGCCCTTGGGAAGGGAACAATAGCTAGAAATGGTTGTTTCCTAAGCTGAGGAGCAAAAGGAGGAATCTACCCAAGGAGGGGCTTGCATCTGATTAGCTAGTTGCTAAGTCAATAGCTTACCAAGGCGATGATCAGTAGATTGGGTCAACGAACACCTTCTATTTTCACCACAAGGGACGACATCTCTGTCGAAAAAAGATCGGACAGTGGCGATCCTAATCCTGATCCTAAACTAAGTGACTACCCTAATGGAGAGCCTATCCTTCATCAATGAAGGTTGTGTTTTACTCCAGCTCCAGTCGAGTCCAGGGCAGGCCCCTTTCTAACACAAAGAAATATATATATATATATACATAATCCCTACCAATCAAAAAGATTCAAAGATATTTTTTAGAAAGGAGAGAAATTGCTCTTATATAGTGGGTGTTGATTTAAGTTGGTCCCTTCCCTTTACACTTAAGGAATCTGCACCTTATATTTTGCTCTATTCTTTTAAGAGTTATATGTGGTGAAGAGCTTGTCCTACAACTTCTTGCCTTTTTATCACACATACGTCCATAGAGAGACAAAAGAGACTACTACTACTTTAGAGAATAAAGGTTCTTTAGCCATAGGAGTGAACAAAATTGGTTAACATAGATTAAATTTTAATGAAACACAAACCTAAACTATCATCAATTACCTTTCAAGATTCATGGCTGAAGTTAAAGATTCAATTTTATGGTTGTGTTTTCCAAAAGGATCAAAGTAAAAAATTATCAGGAAACACAAATGGAACAGCAACAGAATGGATACATAATATACCAACAGAAGTTAGTCACTTATTAAACTTTGCTCCAGCAATTTCTCCACTTCAAATAAACTAACCGAAATATTACTTATATTCAATTTTGGTGTTTCAGATCAGCAAATTGAATAGTTGAAAGAGTATATACATCCCAACTATCAAAATCAGAAATTGATATGAAATAGAGTTCTAAATATTACAGAAAACTTAAAGCATTTATTAATAGAGTATTTATAATTGTTACATAAAACTAATTAATCAATACTACTCCTTGTCTATTAACCTTGAAAAACACATAACATAAACTCTATATAAACTTGACAATGAGAATCAACATGTCATCCAAAACCATTATAGTGAACTAATCCATACAAGAGATGAGTCTGTAGATTAAAAGCCTCATGTTCCAATCGCTTGCTCTAGTGGATGTCTAGTTATATGATCAGATGATGCTTTCTTTTAGAGACAAAATTACCACTCTAACCTAAGTTACAAAACCAAAGATTGAAAGAAGATCTATAATTAATGCAACAATTTCACACCTCACCTTAGATACAAAAGAATAAGCAGTTACGTTAAAAGAAATTACCACTCTAAATTATTCTCCCAATGACAAGTTGTCTAGTGGCAGAAACACGCAACTGGTAAAAGAACAAAGAGCAGTAGTATAATATAAGATGACCAAATAAACAAACACAGATCAACAAGATAAGCAGTAATTTCAAGAAATAATTAAAGATTTAAACTCAAACAAGCATCACAGAAACACAGACCCCTTATATGGCTCAGTTTATGCGTCTATAGGTTACCCATATTAGCCGCCCATGAAAGTCACAGTAGTCGCCCAAGGAGAGTCAACAAGGCTCGAATTTTGCATCTATAGGTTACATGCATCTATGGAGACAGTGAGATATGGTGAAGCGAAAATGATGAAGAGAAGATAGTGAAGAAGTGAGAGACACATCGATTTCTGAATGAAATATGAAGGGTTTATGTTTTGGTTTAGTTTTAGGTATATCTGTCGATCTGATTAAGAAGATGGGAAGGGGCGACTGAAGATAGGAAGGGGCTACTAGCGAGAGAGAAAGAATGAAATCTAAACTCTCTATCATCTAATCAATTGAGAAAATGGTGAAGGGGCGACTGGAGAGAGATGGAGAACAAAATCTGAATCGCTAGTCACGAAATGGTGAAGGGGCGACTAGCAAGTCAAACGAATAGGTAATTTTATATCGTCAAATTGGCCGAATCAGTTCGATGAAAACTGACCGATTCTCTTAGAAATTGGCTAGTTTTCATACTGACAGGTTATTAGTTAAAATCGAACAGGACCACTGGCCAATTCAAATTTTTTTGGTTAGACTGGCCGGTCTGGTCTGATTTTTAAAACCTTATTGAATATGATCTTCTTACATCTTCTCACTGGAGAATTTAAGTGTCTCCTCTTAACATGTCTAAGCCACCTAAGCATTGTCTCTCTTAATTTGTCAATAATATTTGCTACCTTTAATTTGTCCCTTACTATTAGATTCCTGACTTTATCTTTTTTAGCAAGGTCACACATCCAATAGAACATCCTCATCTCTGTCATCATTAGCCCATAATTATGCACTTTTTTGATGGCCTAACACTTGGCCCCATAAAAGCATGGCTGGCCTAATTGCTAAACGATAGAATTTAACTTTAAGCCTGAGTGTTATTTTCTTGTCGCATAAAACTACTAATACACTTCACCATTTAAGCCACCTTGATTGAATCTGGTGAACTTGTCTTCATCAATTATATGTTGCTTTGGATGATAGATCCTAGATATTTAAAACACTCCTTTTACAGAATAGCTTTTAAACAATCTTTACCTCCACAAAATTCCTCTTTTCTTACTCCTTTTTCGTCTTTTTATCACAAAGCCCTAGAAATTTGATCAAACACAAGTCAAACATGACCACTTGTTGGTGCCTATAATGCTTTACACTCGTCTTAGCTTCTTTTTCCATAAATATTACAAATAACATAGGTTTGACATGGCCTTATGATGGTATAACAAGACTTCGTATTAGTCCTATATTTCTCTAGAAAAAAATGAGAAGAAGTAGAATGAATTAGTAAAGAACACGAGTTGAAAATAGTTTAAACACAACCTCATATTGGTCCCCCTATTTAAAGTACAACGCCTTGTTGGTCCCCATGTTTAAATCACAACCCCTATTGATCTCTTTTTTTAGCACGCAAGTCCATCTTAGTCCCTTTATTGATGCCATATTATAATTCCTTCTTCTAAAATCATCAAAAAGTTATTCCAACTTAAATCAAACTTACACGAATTCATGCATTCTTCTCTAGAGAGTTAGAAAAGGGCATATAAATAAATGTAAAGAAAATTAACCAACAAATCCCATATATATCATTAAAAACCAAGCTAGATTCTCTATAAATCATGCTAATAACATAGTGTGTTTAGAACTTATCAAATTTCTCCACACTTAAGCACTTCCTTCTCTTTAAGCAAATCACTTTCTTTATCTTAACTTAATAGGAATCAACTTTATGAAATTATTAAGCATATTAAAGATATAAATTAAGATTCTCCATTACTCATTTAATTGTAAAATTTGTTGAATTGTTCAGCATCTAAGATGGTCTTATGTTATTCTTATATTACTTTAGTGAAAAATGAGAAAAAATAGAATGAAATATTATAGAAAACAAGTTGATTAAGGTTTAAATTCATTTTTATATCGATTCCTCTATTCAGAACACATCCCCCTGTTAGTCCTTGTGTTAAAGTACAACCCCTTATTGGTCCCTCTATTAAGAACATAAGTCCATGTTGGTCCCTCTATTGATGCCATATTCTAATTCCTTATTCTAAAATCATCCCAAAATCATTATAACTCAACTTAAACTTGCACAAATTCATTCGTTCTTTATTGGAGAGTTAGGAAAAAGCATGTAAATAAAATATAAATCAAATTATGTATCATATCTCATATAAATCATTAAATCTCAATGTAAATTCTTTATAAATTAGCTAAAAACATAATTTAATGATCACGTATCAATTTTTCTCACACTTAAGTTGTTCCTTATCCTTAAGCAAATCATTTTCATTACTCTAAACCTAATAAGAAGCAACTCTAGGAAAACATTAACCATATTAAAGATATCAACCAAGATTCCCCTTAATTGATTCAATTGCAAAGTTCATGAATTGTTAGATATCTAGCTACTCACATCAATCATAAATAAATCCAATTTAGTCCATAATTCTTTAAACCTTAGCTCAAACCATTCAACAGAAAGCATAAAATAAATGTACATGAGAAAGATGGTTTAACCTTTGAACATTTCATACATTTTACTTAAACAAAAACAAAACACTAAATTTAAATAACACAGGATCATTGATAAATGCATAATTAACTATGCTTTTACTCCCATTTTTTAATATTTTGCTTGATATTTTATACTTTTGCTGTATATTTGGTGCTTAATATGCTTCAAGTGTGTTTACAGGTTATAATTGCCTTTATGGACTTAAAGGAGAGGATTTCCAACAAAAACATTGGTAAAACAAAGAATCAACAAATTTAAAGGAATGCACGACCATGAATTATGATGGTGCACTTTCCTATGGCCAAGCACTTTTGTGATATCCAACGAATTCCGATTATGTATAGTTTGATGCATGGTTAATCAAGTTTTTAGTGTTGTTGCTGGGGACTTTGATATTAGGAATGCTCGAATACTATTCCTCTAGTTATTTTCATTTTATTTTGTCTTAACTTTGTTTTTATTTTAACTTTTCTTTTTTATTTATTTTCTTTTCTTTTATTTATTTTATTGTATCTTATTGAATTTGTGGATTATTAATTTAATTATCTTTTGAATTTCTCTACTTAATCTTGAGTTTGTGGTTTATTGTAAGAATTATGATTCATTGTCATATCCACAACTTACAATAGAAGGATGGAGCAGAAGAGACCTTTATGGGAGCTAGAGTATGTCTGTACAAACTATGACATCACCATATGGGAGAATGAGGTGTTCTCACATGTTTTTAGAAGCTCAACTGATATTCAGGCCGTGTCACGACATTCGTAGGAATTATGACTACAATCATATATATCGAGCATTAACACATAGATTGGAGCAACCTAGTATGTAATGGTAATGCTTGCACCTGTAGCCAAATTAATACCAACTCTAATAATGAAATATGTAGTTGAGATCATTCTTATGAGGAATCTATTGGTAAGTGTTTCACTAGTTAAAACTAAAACAAATGGGGGACAGATTTTAAATAACATGATTCTAAGGAATTAAAATTGAAAAAAATTAGAATTAAACAGAAATAATCAAATATGGAAAAATCAATAAACAAAACTTGGTTTCGGGTTGCCTATGTTATCAAACTAGAATGGATCATCAATACAAAATTAATTCCATTAACAAATACTCATTGAATTGTGTTCTCTCTTAGGATTAAATGAACATGTATTCTAATCACTCTTATTAACCAATAACTTAGATACGATCTTAAGTTTGATTAATTAATAGCTTTAAAAACTAAAAGAATCAGTGAGATTAATTAATAGCTTTAACTAAAAGAATCAGTGAGCAAAATAATACATAAATGATATGTATTTAGTCTAGATAAATATCTTTCTTATAATTTCAAAACCCTAACGTAAAAGATGGTAATCCTATTTGCCACTTTGGATTAGCAAAACTGAACGTCTATCTTACTAATCTGGCTGTAAATTAAATCAATCAATTCTTAGTTACGCACCCTAGAGATCAATCAATTCAATCATTAAAAGTAATATGAAATACACTTAATATTAGTCAATGAAATAAATTTATTTAGAAAATCTCACATAGACTAAATGATAATATGGTATCCTTGAACCAAGAAAAACGATTTAGCTACTCACAACAGTGATGAAACTTGACAAAAGAATAGTAGAATGTCTGGTCTTCGTATCTATCCTTTTTCTAGAAAAACAAAAGACTCTCCAAAGGAACAAAAAAAAGACTTGAATGATAAGAAGTCTAAAAGGAGTGTTCGTCCTCCCTTCTTAAAGTTATTTGATCAGATATACTCCCCTCCCCACGAAGTCAGGTAGCAAATGTAATAGATGGTTTCTATACTAAGGGTTAGAGCTTTAGATTATTGCACATGAGTCATATCATTTGAAAATTTATTAAATCCATTTCATTCACATGCATAATATTCGCATACATAGATGAACCATGATTTAAAAAACATTACAAAGATTGTATGTGCACACAATTGACATATTCTGGGGTATGAAAGGTTTAAAATGATCATAATGTGAATTATGTATTACTTATATCTTGAAGTTTGGTTTGGTGGATTATAATTAGTAAATTTGGAATTAATTGTTACAATTGAAAATTGATGAATTAAAATGTGCATTTAGTTTAGGAAAAATGTCAAATTGACATATGGAAATTTAGGATGACTAAGCCTATGAAACAAGTTACATATGGTAATAGAATTGAGTGACATTTGGCATAAATAATTAAGTGACAAATAGGCTAGAGATCGAGTGAAAAATGACTTAAGATTTAGGTGACAAATGGAAGCATGAAGAGAGGACATGTAGCTGGCCTAGACTCTTGACAAGTGTCCTAAAACTAATCACACCATACGACACAGATGGCAAGTTACTTTATTTGTAACTTTTTGCTGAAACTCTCATCTTCTTCTTCTCTTATAGCCGACTTGCTCCTTTTTACATCTCTACATTTTGCCTCAGTTTTGTTCAATTGCCACACCAAAATCCATTTTTTTTACCTTTATAAAGATAGTTATAGAACCAGATCATTGTTGTATATGTTGTTGTCTTTTGTCCTTGCTGAAAACCTATCTAATTCCCACCTTATATTTGAGATTATCTTCCATACATGTAAGGAAAAGTAGACTTCATGAATTGAGGTGGAACTTGATCTAAACAAGTAAGTAAATTACTAATCTTTGTGGCATGTTGTAATCAAAAGTTTGTGGCATGAGTGAATTGGGATGGATAACATGTAGTGTTGATGATGAAGTGTACTAGAAAAATGATACCTGAATTGGATACTTTTATGTTTTGGTTTTGATGCATGAGAACCGTAGGTTATAGGTTGCTATATGGATGATTTGGATTGAGATTTCAATTTTAAATGAAGGTGAATTTATGCTAAAGAAATGTGCTAGTGAAGTGTTCATGAATTTGGAAAAAACTAGGACTATATATATGATGAGATAAGTGAATGAAAGTTTTTGTTTCGTTTTTGTATACATGAAAGATAAATAGTTTATGAGCCAATTGAATGATTTTGAGTTAGAATTGGAGATGAAATTGATGAGAAATTGAAGTATAATTAAGGTATAATTGAGGTATAATTAATGGACTAATATGACGATATTTTGAATTTGGTATAAAGGTGTTAGAATATGGAGAATTTGAAGGGAATGGAGAGTGAACATTCGATTCACTCATCCCATGATCGTGTGCTTTTAAATGAAAATTTTTTGTTTTGTGTGATTGTTGAATCAAATAAGAATAAGTTACTTTACTTTGGTTTATTTGGACTTGATTAAGGCCTAAAATGAACCTATATTGATATTTGATTAATTGGTTAAGGGTTTGATAAGTTTAAGTTGTTAATTGATATTTTAACTTAAGGAATGGATTGTTTTGAAATCAATATATCTAAAATCTAGAATTTATGAGTGTTAATGGAATGAAGGTGTTCTTATGAATGTAAATGTGATGCAAAGGACATGAGTAATGTGAACTAGGTATGAATGAATAAGAATAGGGAAATTATGTGACTATATATTGTTAGAAAAGGATGGTAAATGTATGGTTGATGAATTTAGAGTAATTAAACTTACTTAAGATATAAATCTAATTAAAAACTAGATGTGTACAAGCTATGATGTTTGAATGGTGAAGATTTATGAATAAGGTTACATACCTAGAAATTCAATTGAGCATGCATTGAACATGACACATATACATGTGCATGAGTGAACAATCACATGATTGATCAACTTAGTAATGTGTAAAATATGTGTGTATTGCATGATTAAAGAAGCACAAGTTGATCGTCAACATCCAAACATTGCCAGATCATTAAGGCAATAGCTTTTCTGGAGCGTACTATGAGTTAACCTAGATGTTTCTCACTATGATTGAATTGTTTTTGGTTAATTTTCAGTTAATGAATTGTTACTTACTTGATTGCTATGATTCTAGACATTGTTGGTCCGAGGAGTTTGATACTTGGGACTGTATATGGAAGTGTTTCAAATTGTATGTGTACTATGAAATGTGTACTCAACTGAATGTTGAATGTCAGATTAGGTCTGAAGAATTTGATAAATGACATGAGCACATTTAATGAGCAGTACTAATAGTATATTATGTGAATTAATGCATTCCATTACATGACATGCATGATTAAATAAAGGAATTGTTACTGGAGTGACCAACTTGAAAAAGAGTTTTAAGCTTAGGAATTGTGCACAAAGAGCCACAGGCTCAGTTAATAATGAGCGCGGTATCCACAACGGGTACGGGACAGTAAATAGGTGCTCAGTCACAATAAAGTAAAATGAAAATGGAGTCACATGTGCATTTGCATGTATATAACTTTACATGAATCATATGAATGATTGAGATGAATTAATGGCTTGTTTTAAAATAGTGTTATGAAATGTTTGTATACATTTTGTACTTGTACTTATTAAAATTTAACAAAATGTGATGTGGGATCTGATACTGGATAATGCGTTAAAATTCTTGAAATTAGTTATATACTTGAAATTTGTGCTCTGACTGTAGTGAGCACATCGATGATAGTTCATTCACTGAGTTCACAAACTCATCAAAATTGCAATGTTGATTTTCAGGTACAAGGGAGTTCTAGCTTCTAAGGAAACCAAGTAGATTTCTAGTACTATTATTTTGAGAACAAGAATGGCTCAAAGGTCTGGTCAGCTGATATCTGAGGAGTCTAGTTAAGATGTGTTTGTTTAGCTTCTCATTTCATGTTAAAATTTTGTATAGAGTTGTAAACTCTCAAATGTTATGTAATGTAGATACAAGGATATGAATAGTAATGGTACAATGAACTGTTATCATGAAAAGCTTTAGTTTTGTCCTTGTAAATTTTCACATTTTCATAAGCCTCATTAAGGATCTCTTCTAGCTATTGCAATTGCAACTTCCTATTGTTACCAGCATTTACCAGATCCATGTTTAACTACTTCACAGCCCAGTAGGCTCTATGTTCTATTTCCATAGGCAAATGACAAAGTTTACCAAAAACTAACCTGTACGACGATATACCTATTGAAGTTTTGTAAGCAGTTTGATACACCCACAAGGCATCATCCAAATGTATGCTCCAATCTTTTATGTTCAGATTCACCATTTTTTCCAAAATTGATTTAATTTCTTGGTTGGAGACTTTAGCTTACCCACTCGTCTACGGATGATATATAGTCGAAATACGATGTGAAACACCATGTTTCTTCATCAATGCTCTAACAATTTTATTGCATAAATGAGTTCTCCTGTCGCTAATCATAGCTCGAGATATTCCATACCTGACAAAGATGTTAGATTTGACAAAATTGACTACAACCTTAACATCGTCTGTATGAGTAGCTTTCACTTCTATCCACTTTGACACATAATCCATAGCTAAAATGATATAATTCTTACTAAAAGATGAAGGAAAAGGACCCATAAAGTTAGTTCCCCATATATCAAAAATTTCACGTACCAGGATATTTGTAAGTGGCATTCGATCTCTTCATCCTAGACAACCTATTCTTTGTCAACGATCACAAGACTTACAAAACATGTAAGTATCATAAAATAATTTGGGCCAAAATAAACCACATTCAAGAATTTTATAAGTTGTTATTTTAGGACCAAAATGTCCCCTAAACACAGATGAATGGAAAAATTTTAATGTGGAAGGAATTTCATCATCTACAACACACCTTTTAATAATTTGATCAGCACAAAATTTCCAAATATGAGGTTCATTCCATATATAATGTTTAGCCTCTCTTCTAATTTTATCCTTTTCAGCTCTAAATAAATCACTAGGCAAGGACTTATTCATGAAGAAATTTACTACGTTAGCATAATATGGAATTAACTGTTGGATTGCAAAAAGACTTTCATCTATAATTCAACGTGGAAAACTTCAAATGTATTGGTTGGAGTCATCCACCTGAGATGATTAGCCATTAATTTTTCATTTCCCTTTTTGTCCCATATTTCCAACTCAAATTCTTGTAGGAGTAAGATCCACCAAATCAATCTTGGTTTTGCTTATTTCTTAATCACCAAATATTTCAGAGCTGTATGGTCTGAATAAATGATCACTCGTGTACCCCATAGGTAAGACCGAAATTTTTCCAACCTAAAAATATAGCTAAAAATTCTTTTTTAGTTGTGGAATAATTATTCTGAGCATCGTTAAGTGTCATAGAGGTATAATAAATGACATGAGGTACTTTGTCCACTTTTTGACCCAAAACTACTCCAACTGCATAATCCAATGCATCACTTATTAATTCAAAGGGAATGCCCCACTTCAGTGGCTAAATTATTGGGGCTGTAGTGAGTTGTCCATTTAGTTCATCAAATACAATTTTGCGTGGCTCATCAAAATCAAAATTCACATATGTTTTTAGTAATCTACATATGGGTTGAGCAATCTTTAAAAAATCTTTAATAAATCGTTGACAAAATCTTACATGACTAAGAAAAGAGCAAACTTCCCGTACAGTCGTGGGTAAGGTAAAGATCTTATAACATCTATCTTAGTCTTATCAACCTCAATTCCCTTAGAAGAGACTGTATGACCCAAAAATATGCCTTGATCAACCATAAAATGAAAATTTTCATAATTTAAAACCAAATTAGTCTTAATGCAACGTTTAAGCAGTTTCTCAAGGTTGATAATGGATGTTTCAAAAGATTCTCCATAAACCGTAAAGTCATCCATGAAAAATTCCATACAATCTTCCACAAGATTAGAGAAAATACTTACCATAAACCTTTGAAATGTCACTGGTGCATTACATAAACCAAATGGCATTCTTCGATAGGCAGAGGTGCCGAATGGACATGTGAAAGTTATTTTCTCTTGGTCCTTTGGTGTAGACAAAATCTGATGATAACTTGAATAACTATCCAAACAACAATAGTGAGATTTACCTGTAAGTGTTTCAAGCATTTGATCAATAAATGTAAGCAGAAAATGATCTTTTCTAGTAACTAAATTTAGCTTCCTATAATCTATGCAAACTCTCCACCCATTTTGAACACAAGTGGGTATCAACTCACCATCACTATTTCCTATTATAGTTACCCCAGTTTTCTTTGGAACTACCTGGACTGGACTTACCTAATTGCTATCTAAAATGGGATAGATAATCCCAGCATAAACAAGCTTCAAGATTTCCTTTTTCACCACCTCCATCATAGGTAGATTTAAACGATGTTGAGGTTGCCTTACCTCCTTGGCTTCATCTTCAATTAAAATTCAGTGCGTACAAATGGTGGGACTAACGCCTTTTAAATAAGCTATTGTCCACCTAATGGCTTCTTTACTTAGTCTTAGCACGTAATTGTTTTTCCTGCAAAGGAGTAAGTTTATTTGAGATAATAATAGGTAACATACCTTGCTCACTTAAAAATATGTATTTTAGATGGTTAGGTAAATTCTTCAGCTCCAATGTGGGTGGTTGATTCAATGAAGACAATAACTTGGAATTAATTTGGGACAACTCCATATAAGGTAATTGTTTCACCATTTTCTTAGTTTTCTCCAAATTACAAAACATGGCTTCAAGTTCGTTGTTGGGCACTAACATCCTTGTAAATAACTGCCACTGCAACTCACCTCCAATTTCAAGGATTTTCTCAAGTTCATCTCTTCCATTTAAGGAAGAATTTTTCTACACCTAAGTTTCAATAAAATCCATACAAACAACAGCTTGTTCATCATTCAAAAATTTCAAGGAATTGTATATATTGAATTTAATTAATTCACCATCAAATTCCATAGTCAACAATCCATCATAAAAATCAATTTCCATTCTAGTGGTTTTCAAGAACGACCTTCCAAATAAAATTGGAGTTGAAAAGGATACATCCTAACTACCCATCTATAAAATGTAAAAATCAGCTGGAAAAAGCATTTCACCTACTTAAACCAAAATATCCTTTAACACGCCCTTTGAATAAGCATTCGAATGATCCACTAATTAAATTACAATATTAGTCTCTTTGAGGAGCCCCGTTTTTAAGGACTTGTAAACATCATAAGGCATGACATTTATTGATGCACCCAAATCTAACATAGCTTTTTCAATTCTTAAATCACCAATTTTATAGGGAATAGTGAATACACCTGGGTATTGACATTTAGGTGGTAGCTTTTCCTTCTGAAGTATTACAAATACATTCTCTTTTAATTGTACTTTCTCATAAAATTTCAATTTTCGTTTCGAAGTGCAGAGCTCTTTTAGAAATTTAGCATAATAAGGGATTTGTTTAATGGAATCAAGCAAAGGAATATTTACCTGGACTTTTCTAAAAGTCTCCAATATCTCTTTCTCTTAGTCCTCTTTCTTTGCTTTGGCAAATCAACTAGGAAAAGGTGGTGGCACAACAAATTTATGTAGATCTGAATGTATTTTTTCTCCTTTTTCCTTTTTTGGTTGGTTGGGTACTTCCTTTCTTGCTTTTTCTTTGATTTCCTTTTTGGATATTTTTAGAGAAGATTCCTTCAATTCTTTACCACTCCGCAACATGTCAGCTTTGGCACTTTGTTTAGGATTGATTTCTATTTGAGCAGGAAATTTTCCAAAATTTTGTTCCTTTAATCAATTAATAATTATTACCATTTGGTTTAATTTATTTTCAAGACTTTGAATAGAGCTTAAGAATCTTGCTGAAATGTCATGGTGTTAGTGTCCAAAGATTTAACTATATCTTCTAAAGAGGACGTACCTTTAGAATTTGGTGCCATTTTTTGATGTTGTTTAGGAATATAAGGTTGCCTATATTACTGGAAATTTAAGGTAGCTTGTTTTGCTTGATATTTCCTATAATGTAGATTTGGATGGTCACGCCAACCTAGATTATAGGTGTTTGAGAATGGATCATATTTCCTTCGAGTTTGCCCAACAAATACTCCCATGGCATTGACTTGTTTTGCACTTTCCTCTTATAAAATCGAGCATGCATCAGTAGAGTTCCAAAGATTAAACATATTCCACACCCTTACTTCTTTCTTTATGATTGCGAGTTGCTGTACCAACGATGTAAGATCGTATAATTAATCTCTTCTCCAACATTGATATATTCATCTCATTCACTTGTTTTGAACTATGGCCAACACGTATCCCAAATTGTTATGTATTGGAAGACATGTTCACTATTAAATCTCTTGCGACCACCGGTGTTTTGTCAACCAAAGCTCCACCACTTGTAGCATCAATCATACTCCTGTCTATAAGAAGAAGACCTTAATAGAAGTATGGAATAAATAGTTGGTTGTTTATTTAGTAATGGGGGCAGCTCGTACAAAACTTCTTGAATCCTTCCTAATATTCAGATAGTGTCTCACCTGTGTGTTATTGGATGACACAAATTTCGTTTCTAATATTGGTAGCTCTTGATGTTGAAAAATATTTTTCAAAAAATAGTCTCTTCATTTTAGCCCATGTCTGCACATTTTCTCCAACAGAGTAATATAACCAATCTTGAGCATCATTTTTGAGAGAAAATGGAAAGGTTATTAATTTGATTTACAACTCAGTCCCATTCGTAGCCTTCATGCCCATACAAACCACATCAAATTCCTTCAAATGCTTATAAGGATCCTCTCCTGGTAAACCTAAAAAAATTAACATTAAATGAATCAGTCTCGACTTTAATTCAAAGGTATTATTATTCCTTAAATTCAAAAAATTGATGCAATGGGGTTGTTGAGCATCCGTAGGGGCAGCTGATTCACGAAGGGTACGATTTGTAGCCATCTTTTCTTTCTTCTATGCTTGTTGTCTCTGTTTTATGTGCTTCCGTAACTTCTTGGTTGTCTTTTTTTATCTCTGAATCAAATAGCAACTATGTTGTTTTGTCTACTCATGTAACATACATATATCGTCAAGAAATCCCCGACAACGACACCAAATTTTCATAATGTTGTTGCCTGCAACCAAATTTGTACCAAATTTAACAATAAAATATGTAGTTAGTGAAGAGTTGAGATCATTCCCATGAGTCATCTATTGGTAAGTGTTTCACGAGTTAAAACTAAAACAAATAGGGGGATTTTAAATAACATGATTATAAGGAATTAATATTGACAAAGTTATAATTAAACAAAAATAATCAAATCTAGAAAATTAATGAACAAACCTTTGTTTCAAGTCACCTACATTATCAAACTAGTATGGATCATTGATACAAAATTACGTCCATTAACAAATACTTATTGAATGGTGTTCTATCTTAGGATTACATGAATAGAAACATGTATTCTAATCACTCTTATTAACCAACAACTTAGATAGGATCTTAAGTTTGATTAATTAATAGCTTTAAGAATTAAGAGAATCAATGAGTAAGATAATACACAAACGTTATATATTTAGTCTAGATAAATATGTTTTTTAGAATTTCCAATTCCTAACGTAAAAGATGGTAATCTTATTTGACACTTTGGATTAGCAAAATTGAACTTCAAATCCTACTAATTTGGCTGTAAATTAAGTCAATCAATTCCTAGTTGTGTACCCTAGAGATCAATCAATTCAATCATGAAAAGTAATACGAAAGACACTTAATATTAGTCAATGAAATAAACTTTATTTAGAAAATCTCACACAGACCAAATGATAACATTAGTTTCCTTCAACCAATAAAAATGATTTAGCTACTCATAACAGTGATGAAACTTGACAGAAGAATACCAAAATGTTTGGTCTTCATATCTATCCTTTTTCCAGAAAAATGAAGGACTCTCCAAAAGAACAAAATAAAGATGTGAATGATAACGTGAATGATTAGATGTCTAAAAGGGGTGGTCTTCCTCCCTTCTTAAAGTTATTTGATAAGATACTCTCCCCCCATGAGATCAAGTAGCAGATCCCCACATAAAGAAAATAACTTAATTCACAAAATAAATAGAATCCTAATTCTATCGAATATCTTTTGAAAACAATCTATGGTGATAAACTTTTCTTTTACATATGCCCACACTTAGTTAAAAACTTTTCTGCCAGCTGGAAATTCAAATTGCCTTTGCTTTTCTTGCATCTTTTTTATTCAAATTCAACTATCATGTGTTTAAAATCACCTGATAACAATTAAGAAACAATTCTATTAATTTTAAATAAAAAATTCAACACATTAAAGAGATTTATGTCCAAAGTTAGCCTAAAAACAATTACTTATCATATAATCAATCTTATGGTGTAGTATACGAGAACAATTACAATTCAAAATAGAGCAACTCTTATAATTATGGATGGATGGATATTTATGGAACCAAGCATCTTTATGTAACGAGATAACTTTGGAAGATAAATTAATGAAAATCCATACTAGAATGAAAGTTGATCAACACAAGTTCGAGAGTGAAGAAAAGATAAGGGTTGGCTTCATGAATGGAAGAACAATTCAAAAAGAGCTTCCAGAAGAAAAAGAAAGTATTATAGATAAAATAATGAAAAGCCTTACCAAGAGAGTAACTAGTCAATATGAATTTGATGAGAAATTTTCTTCAACTACATATGATGAGTATAATTTGAGCTTCGAACTGTATGAGAGTGAAGAAGAGACAACAATTGATTTCATGAGTGAAGATGCATTTTAAGAAGGCAAGGAGGTAATTGTTGCTCTTAAAAATATGATGATTGAGTATATTCAAGAATCAAACATGAGGCATTATGAAATAGAGGCTTCTATGCAAAATATGGTGAATCAAATTGATCAAATGGCGGAGATATTATCTAACGAACCATTAGGGAGTTTTCCTAATCATAATGAAACAGATCCTAACGAATTTAGAATGGCAATCACCTTTAGTAGTGAAGATGAGCTTGAAAAAGAAGAAGAGGAAGAGGAAGCTAGTATTTCAAATAAATTAATGGAACTCTTATTGACATAAAAGTTGAGCGACGTGAATTTAAGAGTGAAGAAAAGGCAAAGGTTGGGTTCACCGATGGAGTGACATTATAAGAAGAGTTTCTAAACGAAGAAGAAGTCTCTATCCAAGAAGGAAAAGTATAGGAGCAGCAGAAGGTAATTGAAGAAAATGAGCTAGAAACCTCTATCTAGGAAGATGAAGAGTGGATAAAGGAGGTTGAGGAAGAACTGACAAAGTAATTAAGTATGGAAACTATTGATGAGGTGTTAATACTGACCTTAAGTATGGAGGGTTCCCACTTCCCTAAAGATAAACTGTTTGAGCTAGCCAATGATATACGAATTTCTATTATTCATTATATTTTTAACAATTTGTCATTAAAAAGGGCATTAATAGAGTCTGTTGTTTTTATTAATATAATCAATTATGTCCTTGTTATTATCTTGCAGGTTTTGAAATCACTTTGTGGAAAAAAGGGTGAAAGCAAGCTGCTAATTACTGATCCAGGATAACATTAAACATACAGGTTACGTTGAGCTAATGATGTTAAAGAAGTGCTACATAGGAAGCAATCCGTGAGTTAGTTTTAATTTTATTTCAATTTTGATATTATCTTATGTTTGCTTTTGTCTTAGTATAAGATTTTTTTTCTATTATGTTATTTCTTTTTTATTTTATCCTTTTCTTTTATATTTTTCAAGGTTGTTAGTTTCATATTAGATGCATCAGAATCAGAGAAATGGTCATAGCTAGGAAAGTACCACTAATCCCTCTCACTTTTCCTAAATGTTTATATTGTGTACATTGGAGACAATGTTCAACTTTAAGTGTGGTGATAGGTTATTGCAATTTTGATATTATCTTGTGTTTGTTTTTGTCTTAGTATAAGATTTTATTTTCTATTATATTATTTCATTTCATTTTATTCTTTTTCTTTATATTTTCAAGGATGTTAGTTTCATATTAGATGCATCAGAATCAAAAAAATGGTCAGAGTTAGGAAAGTACCACTAAACCCTCTCACTTTTCCTAAATGCTTATATTGTGTACATTGCGGACAATATACAACTTTAAGTGCTGTGATTGGTTTATTGAATTTTAACTGATTTTTTCTAGCTTATTATAATCCTAATTATAAATTTTATTGACTGATATCTTCAATTGCTTGAATCTGTCCATTAATGTTGTACTTTATCATTGAATTTTGATTTGAATTGGTGTGCAAAAGGATGGTGGTTAGAATAAATTATTTTTCTAAGTCATTTTTTGTGATCATTGAAATTTTCAAGTTGAATGAAATTACATATTATTGAAACACATATATAACCAATTTTTTATAAGCTGTTGAGCCTAAAAAGCAAATTTTCAAATTTTTTTAAGCTCTTGTTATTCTTTCATGTGTGTGTTATCATTGTACAGTAGGATAATTCTGTAACTTGCTTTTATTATAAATGTTGAGACCATATTCGTTAAACTAGAAACATTGACATGATGAAGGCATTTAGATTTACCAACTTGTTTTAGCTTATTTCTTTGAAATTACCATACCAAAAAATTTACCTTTAGGAATAACCAAGTTAAGCCTTAGCCTTTTCCATTCACTAAATATACATATGAACCTTTATCCCATTTTTCTTTGAAGACCTATTTATTGTTTTGAAACTTGAAGATTATTTACATTATTTACTTGTGGAGACTTGAAATTTATGAAAGGTCTAATGTTTCTTTAAATGTGGTGCTAAATTAGTGTGAAAAAAAGACAAAAAAGACATAAAGACAAAATAAATAAAAAAAATAAAAATAAATAATAAGTATATAGTACCATTAGTTTTGCAATGGAAGGACCTAAGTGTACTTATAAACAAGTCTTGAATTATATGGTGTAGTAAATTTCCTTAAATTTAGCCCTTTTTGTTATCCCAGTCATACCTTACCTAAGCCTCATTACAAAATTATAAAGACCTTTTGATTTTTGTTTCTAGTTTGTACATAAGTGGTGGAGATGTGATTTTATTGCAAGCCTATGGTAAGAATTTTACTATGCATTGATCGAGAGTTCTGATGCTTTTTACCCTAAACACTTGAGTGTATTAAGTAAAATCTTGGTGAGGGTGTAAAGAGATATGCTTTTGATTTCAATGCAATTATTAATGTGATTATTATTAATATTACTCATGAAATTAATTTTAGGATAACTGGATTCTAGTTGTATGTTAATTTAATTCAATAGGTTATGATGATGTATAGTATAAATAGGCAGGTTGCAATCGATGAAGAATTTATATTTTATACTTTTATGCCCATATTTGATGTATTTTTTGATGGTTATGATTTACATTATGTTTTAGAGTTCAATTTGTTAGGTATTTAGTGTTAATTTGAGTGTTGAGTGTGTGTTTAGGTTTTAATTGTGTTACTTTAAGTGTCTTAAGTATTTTTATGGGTTAATATGAGTCTTTGAGCTTAAATGTTATGTTTTTGAGGTACCTTGATGTCTTTGTTAGTGTTTCAGGGTCAAACGCTGAAGAATGGAGAAGTTTCGGATCGAAATCATGGCCTACGATCGTGGCACAATAGGCCATGATTGTGACAGAAATATGCGAGGCACTAGGATCCAGGCCACATTCATGACAGAGAGGCCAAAACTGGGCCACGATCATGACACTTTGGTTACGATCATGACAAAGAGGCTTAGCCAGTCACGATCGTAGCCAGTCACGATCGTGGCCTGCGTCAAGTAGACACAAAAACAGGTGAAAATGTCAAGTTTTGAGGGACTTTTTGTACCATTTCGACCCTGAACGAACCCTAAGGCTTCCAAGGTATTTAAGGAACATAAAGAATAGAGAAAGTAGCTTTTTGCTTCAGCCAAATTCCAAAACCCTAGAGAGCTTATCGAGAGATTTGAGGAAGGAGACGAAGGAAGAGAGACACAGAAAAGAAGTTAGATATAAAGTACTTCCCAGAACAAGTGGTTTCCCACCATCGTTGCCTCCATCATCATCCATTCTAAACTATTTCTAGTTTATTTCATTCTTACAATTTTATAGAATTTGCGATCGCCATAGGTGATAGATTGTTGAATGTTGAGGATATTATCTAAACTCACTTTCGGGATTTCGTCTTTTATATTAATGAAATTTCATTTATTTTGTTTCTGTTGAGTTATTCATGATTCAATTTCTGTTCTTAATAATTCGGTAACAAACTTAGAGGGTGAAATGAGTGAATATCATCATATTAATAAAACCGTTAAATTAATTTATGTAGCAAGAGATTGTGCATAGGTTTCGGTAGGTTATTAGACAATTTCATAACTAAATTGGGTTTTGGGGTTTGGAATCGAGAGATTACAATTTTATAATCTAATTAGGGATTATTAATTAAGGTTAAAGATTATAACTCGAGAGAGAGTAATCCACCCTAGGATCGTCTAGACCCGATAATTTGATAATTTCATAATCAATTAGATTTTCATTAAAGTCAGATTCAAACTCCCTTTCCCTCAGTTGGTAGTTCCTAGGTTGATTCTTGATTGGGTTATGCAATTTGCTATCCTATTTACAATCTCTAAATTCAATTCCTGAGATTGATTGCTTGATTGATTAATTTTCTGCGTTAGTTTGTTATTTTGATTTAGTGCGAGTAAATCCTTAGATTTTAGGATTGAATTACTCCTCCTCGTGGGATCAGTACCTTAGGTACTACGTAAACGACCCGTGCATTTGTGGTAATATCGAGGTTATAAATATTAAAACTTAGCATACGTAAACCATCGATCAAGTTTTTGGCGTCGTTACTAGGGAGGCGATAGTTTAGTTCTTTAGTTTAAGGCGTTTAGATTAGTTTTTAATTTTTGTTTCTTTTTTTGTGTTTTATTTTAGAAATTGTGCTCATGCATGAATAAAAGAGTCACGAGAGGATCGAGTCGTGTATCGGAAATGTTAGATTTAGATAGCAATCAATTAGAATGAACCCTTAGGAAAGCTCAGTGAGAAAAAGAAGAAGATATCGGAAAATCAACAATAGCTGAGGGAGTTTTAACAGAATATGGACTATGGAGCTGACCAAGGATGGCAATAGAGGACCCTGATGGACTTCGTGAGGCTGAGGATCAATGCAGCAAACTAAGGAATAGCTAGGCCGCCTATTCAAGTTGCCATATTCGAGATTAAACTCGTACTTCTCAACATGCTTTAGTAGAATATGCAATTTTGTGGATTGTCTAATGAGGACCCGAATTCACTCATAGTCAATTTCCTCGAGATCTATGATACCCTCCGGTATCATCAGACTGTTTTCCTTTACCCTTAGAGACAGAGCGAAGGCTTTGTACCATTAACTGAGCCCAACCAACATTACAATGTGGCATCAGTTGGTTCTTGCTTTCTTGGACAAGTATTTCCCATTGACAAAAACCATCAAGATTATAAAGGAAATTACCAATTTCTAACGAGGAATCAATCTACAAAGTGTGGGAGAGATATAAGGACTTACAAAGGAAGTGTCGACACCACATCTTGCCCAAGGATTTCCTATTGCAAACTTTTTACAATGGAGTCAACTCACTGACAAGAGGCAGAATAGACCTAGCTTCAGGAGGATCTTTAATACGGAAAACAGTCGATTAAGCAGAGGAGTTGATAGAGTAGATGGCAAGCAACAACTGTTTGTGGACCAATGAGGTAGGTAGGCAACCTACTACCTTCAAAGAGCAGAAGGTTATTGTCACGTTCGATCAAATGATTGAGATGAAATCAAAGATCGACAATTTAACACGATAGCTCAATAGCATGAAGGGGTTGTCCTCAGCTCCGGTGAAGACCGTACATTTAATGTTGACCCGCTGAATTTTTTTTTCTTCGTTAAATTAAGCATAACAGTTTATGGAATAAATGCATAGGATTGACTTGAGGGCATTTTTGGCATGTAACTTAAATACCAAAAGAGCCTAATCTTATAAAGAAGGGTAAAGTGAACTTTTGGGACTCATTAAGGGTACATTGGGAAAAAGAATTGTGGTCTTGTTATCTTAGAAGAGTGAAAAACGTGAATTGCAGAGAAAAGAAGACAAAAATGTGAAGAAGAGAGGTTTCGGTGAAGAGTGAAAAGAATAGAGCTT
>JAOQMS010080596.1:0-21311 GCA_027563885.1 Erythroxylum longipes | reverse complement strand
TAGGGATTTTCAATTGAAAACCCTAATGAGTGGATTTTGTTATTGTATAAAGGGATCAAAGAGGCAAGAGGAACAAGGGAAGAGACATGTTTGAGCAAGGCTATAAGTAAGGAAATCAAGGTTGGTACATGTTTATAATAGAGTAAATAAGCCCCTAAAGTTTTCTTCCGAAATAAGAAAGTTTAAAAATGTTTTCAATTGTTTTATAAACGTGCCATTAAGGCTTATTAAATGTTTGGATAATGTGCTACATGTTTGCATATGAATTATGTTATTGATTTATGAAAAGAAATGTTGTTGAAATAACCCTACAGGGTAATAAGCTCACGTTTTGTGATATGACCTCTGAGTTGGACTCTGAAAATGGGGTCCGGATACGGGCTTCAACAGTTACTTCATCTGTATGAGTCATAGTCTTAGGTTCAGGTAGTTGATCCGCATCTGTTCGAGCATCTTGAACTTCTTCAAGTTCAATTCTTCTCCCACTGTCTTCTTTTGAAAGAAACTCTTTCTCTAAAAGGACAGCATGCTTTGAAACAAACACTTTTTGTTCCTCAACATGGTAAAATTGATATCCCATTGTTTCTTTAGGATATCCTATGAACAAACACTTGTCAGACTTCGCATCAAACTTATCTAGCTGTATTCGCTTCACGTAAGCGGGACAACCCCAAACTTTTAAATGAGAAAGATCGGTTTTTTTAGTTCACATCTCATATAGAGTAACATCAACTACCTTTGATGGAATTCTGTTTAATAAATAAATAGCTATCTTGAGTGCATACCACCAAAATGATTTTGGTAATTTTGCAAATTCCATCGTCGACCGTACCATATCCAACAAGGTTCGGTTTCTTCTTTCAACCACACCATTGTGTTGTGGTGTGGAAGGTGGATTCCATTTAGATAAAATCCCATTATGTTTGAGATAATCTAAAAATTCTTGGTCTAAGTATTCCCTCCCTCAATCGGATCATAGTGTCTTGATACCTTTCTTAAGTTGGTTTTCTACTTCATTTCTGAATTGTTTGAATTTTTCAAATGCATCTAGTTTGTATCTCATCAGATATAAATACCCATATTGAGAATAGTCATCGATAAAGGTAATGAAGTAAAGAAAACCACTTCTAGCATGGATGGACTTCAGACCATATACATCTGAATATATCAGGTCTAATACTCCAGTCGCTCATTCACCCGTTCCCTGAAAGGGTAACTTAGTTATCTTGCATAATAAACAAGATTCACACATGTCATATGATTCATCAATTGAAAGGCTTTACATCTTGTAATTTTTCATTCTGCATCTCTTATGATAACCCCATAAAACCATCCCTACTTATTAGAAAGTTGAAATTTTTGAAAGGAGAATTGTAAGAAACTGGGGAATCAAGATTAAGTACATTAATAGTAGAGTGATCAGAATATAGAGGGGCACCAAAGCGAGCATATGAATTGGGAAATTGGCTTATCCTTAGTTATTTAACCAGTATTCTATTTACTTTCTTCTTAATAGGGCATTTACAAAGCTACTTATTATTCCAGGTGAAGAAACAGTAAAAAAAATTAAGGTCAGTCATCTGTAGTTTAGTAATAGTGCCTGATGTCGCACGTCGTAACATTACGCCAAAATAAATTAGACCTACTATTATAGTAGTGGTTAGTCTATATCGATCCCATAGAGATTGTTCGAATAGCTTTTGAAATAAAATTAACTGGTGTTTAGGTTTTGGGGGAAGGTGGGGAGTTTAGTTTGAAATAAGCAAAATAAAGTAAAACTAACCAAATGAAAATAAATTAACTAAAACATACGAAAAATGATGAAAGTGGTGAATTTGTTAGGAATCTGATTTTTTGGTTATATCTTGACCTACACACTAATTAAACTTATTTCATTGATTTGTTATTTTTTTACCTCTCCTACCAACTATTAATTGTGGATTAATAATAAGCTCTACTAACCCTAGTTTTCCCTTAGGTTATATTTAATCAAGATATGATCGTTAATTAAACCTAGCTATCAAATAACCTAGGATACAATCTTTAGATTCAATTAGGCAGCTGCATTACAAATTAAGAAAACCAATTAATCAAGGCAACAACCATATACAATGGAGTCATTTAGCCTAGATTATGTTATCCCTAATGATTACAAATCATAAGTCCTTACAAATGAATTACAACATAATACATAATAATTACAGATTATATTAAAATTCTAGCAATGAGTTTATAATAAAATGATCCAATGAACCCATTCAAATCATCTTTTCACAATACCCAAATAATAGATATAGGATAACATAATCAATTCTTAAAGAGAGAAAGAAACAACAAAAAAAGGAAGGAATGGTTAACCAGGTGATTAGCGTCGATGTCGCCTTTGAACTGACGTTAGGAAGCTAGCCCTCTATGGGTCTCTCATGGTTGAGAGCTTTCTTTACCCTCTTCATTCTCTCTTAAAGATCTCCTCTTCTCTAACTGAAAAACATCAAAAAAATTTCATGACCTTTGTCGTCACAAAAATGAAGAATTTATAGCAAAAGATAGGGTTTAGGTAAGGTGCCATTGTGCCACACCTGTGACTTGCTCACGACTGTGAGAGGTGTCTCACGGCCGTGAGTGGTGTCTTACATTCATGATACACCTTATCACAGCCGTGACTTGGTGTGTCACAGTTATGACACACCTTCTTACGGTTGTGACACCCTTATTCCTTGCTCTTTTGGTCTTCTTCTTGCTCCATCCTTCTTCTTCTTTGTATTTTTAGCATATGTCACATATTTCTTAGCATTTACTTGTCTTCTTTTGTTTTTAATTTTCTTCTTCTTGCTCTATGAAGACAAAAGATTCTGAATCTTTGGAAAACGACTCAAATGTAGTGCTTTTGACTCACTTTAGCTTCTTTGCTTCTGAATTGTGCCTATAACCACTTATAACTAAAGTGAGTATTTTAAGCACTTTCCTACCAATAATCGCTAAGAGTTATAGAATAATTATACAATCAATTAAACATGTATCAATTTCCACTACATTTTAGCTTTTGATCGTCCTTATGCAAAACATCAAAATTAAGATCATAGACCCAAAAACATTTACTCATTTTCGATATATTCCAAGAATCCACAATTATAAGAAAAGATGAATAACCTTCAAAATTCATAGCAAGAATTTAACATTTCAATGCTTCTACTCATGATCAATCAACATTCAATATCTTTAAAAATTGAGAAATCTAATGGTAGATTTGGAAAATGTGTTTAAAGAAGATATATTCTCGGTATACTCAACACCATTCATGATCATAACAATCCACAACTTTGCATATTGTTTCATTTCTCTACCACTAAAATTCACATGCAAAATCATGAATCAAAGGACTTTTTAGGGTTGTAATGTGGGCAAGGGTTAAGATGAGATGTATTTAGATTAAGTAACATGAAAGTCATTAAAGCTAGTGAAACAAAAGTAACACTCAATATACATCAAGTGCATAAACGAACATTCAATCACAATTATGTACATCAACTATAATGAATGCAAAAAAGATATTTCAAAGCTCAAACTTGAGTTTTCACAGACAAACCACGTGAAGCATAAATCACTCATAAAATTTGACCATAAATAAACTTTGTAACCATAAGGAGTGACCAGTGAAAGCAACATCCACCTCATATTCAACATACTCAAATAATTCATTCAATACAACTTTAGGAGGATGTATTAATTATAAATAACTTTATAAACCATATGCATTTCCTCCTTGATACATTTATTTTAAAAAAATTCTTTTCCTTTTCTCTTTGCTTTCTTTCTTTTTCTTTTTTTATTCTTCTTTTTTCATACAAATATTAAAATAGCATCCTAACATTATAACCAAACCATACATATGTACACCCCTATATTTATACTTTTGTACATCCATAAATTCAATAATCAACAAATGTTTCACTAGCTTTAAGGCTTAGATAGGGCCTTTGGCTAGGTGCATGTAATGTGGTTTATACAAAAGGAAAAGCTAATAAAGCTCAAAGGGGGTTAGCAAAGGAAAATTCATATAATAGGTAGGCTTTTTGGATAATATAGCTCGTAATTAACAAATAATGCCTAATCATTTTCATGAAAATGCATGTACGTATCATAAAGGTTACACGTTATCAAATGACAATGAGACTGATATGGATTTGTCAATTTAATAAGGCTCAAAATACCACTAGTCACTGCTCTTCTAAAGATAAAGCATATCGACCAATCAAAAGAGTAAAAGTAAATGATAAAGTTGCTATGAATTCTCTAGTCAATTCACACTCTAATCATAACTATATAATCCCAGAAGCAACAAGAAATGAGAAAATATTTGTTTGTTTATTTTATTCTTTCTCTCATTTTGATTGAAAACTTAAAACAAGTAAAACAAACAAATTCAAAAACACACGTGCATATAAAAAGCAATGCAGAAATGTAAAGAAAAGAAATGTATGTCCTTTGGGTTGCCTCCCAAGAAGCGCTTTTGTTTAGAGTCATTAGCTTGACTCCGTTTTCCCCTCACGTGACAAAATTGTGATCTTCAAGTATTACAGTTAGCACCACTTCCACACGAGATTGTTCCGTATAGGGCCTTAGAAATGATAAGATCTTTGGAGCAAGAAGAAGGGGTTGATCTGTATCATCTTGACTTAGTTCTAATTTCTCTACTCCCCAATAATGACATAAAAATTGATGTAGCGCATTGTAACGCTATGTTAAAATAAACTAGACCTACTACTATAGCAGTGGTGAGTCTAACTCAATCCCACAAAGAATGTTCGGTTAGCTTTTGAATTGAGAAAATAAAGTAAAACTAACCTAAAGAAAATAAATTAAAGAAAACATGTGAAAAATGAGGAAAGTGGTGAATTCATTAGGAATCTAATTTTTTGGTTCTATCTCGGCGTACACCCTAATTAAACATATTTCATTGATTTTTTGTTCTTTCACTTCTCCTAAAAACTATTGATTATGGGTTAACGATAAGCTCTAAAAATCCTAGTTTTTCCTTAGGTTGTGTTTAATCAAGATACGATCGTTAATTAAAAGTATCAACTAAATAACATAGGATACGATATTTAGATTTAATTAGGCAACCACATTACGAATTAGGAAAACTGATTAATCAAGACAAACACTTAAGATAGGGTCATTTAATCTAGGTTATAATATTGTTAATGATTACGAACCATTAGTCACTACAAATAAATTTCAGCATAACAGTTACAGATTATATCGAAATTTTAGCAATTGGTTTGTAATAAAACAATCCAATGAATGCATTCAAATCATCTTTTCATGATACCCAAACAATAGACATAGGATGACACAATTAATTCCTAAAAAGAGAAAGAAACAACAAATATAAGGAAGGAATGCTTAATCGGGTGGTTAGTATTGATGTTGCCTCTGAATCGGCATCAGGAAGCTATCCCTCCATAAATCTCTCACAGTTGAGAGCTTTCTTTGCCGTCTTCATTCTCTCCCGAAGCTCTCCTTTTCTCTAGCCGAAAAAACAACCAAAAGCTTTCATAACCTTTGTCGTCACAAAAACAAAGAATTTATAGTAAAAAGCAGGATTTGGGTGAGGTGTCGCTGTGAGAGGTGTCTCATGGCCATGAGTGGTGTCTCAAAGACAAGAAAGACCTTCTCACAACCATGACTAACACAACTTCTTGTGACTGTGACACCTCCATTTCTTGCTCTTTTCGTCTTCTTCTTGCTCCATCCTTCTTCTTCCTTGTATTTTCTGCTATTTCTCATCTTTCTTAACATTTAATTATATTTTTTTGCTTTTAACCTTCTTCATCTTGCTTCATGAAGACAAAGGATTGTGAATCTTTGAAAAAAGACTCAAATGTAGTGCTTTCGACTCACTTTAGCTTCTTTGCTTACAAATTGTGCCTAAAATCACATATAAACTAAAGTGAGTATCTTAAACACTTTCCTAGTAACAATCACTGAGAGTTATGGGATAATTATACAATCAATTAAGCACGTATCAGCACCATCCAATTCTCTGCCAAGATTTGAAGTACTGATTATGTTTCCCTGAGCTTCAGAGGGAGGTAGTATGCAGTTCATATATCCTGCAATAAGTGAAGGCAAATTTACAGATGAATGAATAAAGAATAGCTCCTCTAATGACTTAGCTCTCTAAAATTTGAAATTGGCTGCACAGATGATATGATTTCCATCTCATTCCCTGTCCTATAAAGTTTGCACTTAAGATGAATAAAACTAATTAACTTGCAATTTATGATTGTTACAGATGATAAAAATTCTACCACTGTAATTATGCTCGTGGTTTGATTCATATTTCTAGCTTTTCCTTAAAAAATTAATAACATTGTAAATTTCTATGTTTTTATTCTTGTTTCCAAAATCCCCTATAAAATTAATTTCTTTTCCCACAATAAATCCTTAACAGCTTGACCATTATGAGGCTTACTAAAGCCTCCAATATTTTAAAAGATCATAAGTTGTTAGGCCTTTTTGCTTTTTCCCAGCTCCCCAAAAACACAAAAGAGATAGTATTTCTTCTTTTCATACCTAATACCCTACTAAATGCTGGAGTAAATTGACCATTTTGCATAAGAATTTCATCAAGAAGTTCTTATTGAGTAACCTCCTCCTCTTGGTCATATTTTGTACATTCAATGCTAGCTTTACCTTTATCCTTGGATGAGGCATTTATAAGATCTTCAGGTTACCCCTCATTTGCTTTTGCATCTGCATTCAGGAGTACTATATTAGATCCATTATTTGTACTTGAAGCTTCTAGTTCATCCACTATCCCTATTAACTAATTATAATCCCCTTTGGTGAACATTTTCCCATTTAGTTTCCAAATTTGTTATCCCATCTGAGACTTTCAATTATGAGATAGCTGAATTTCAGCTTTCACTAGCTCATTAGTAGCAATAAGTTTCATAATTGGCAAGAATTTAGGCAAAGGTTTCTTGGGATTGATTTCTACACACATTTAAGCATAATACAAATTTTTAAGTTTATCAGTGGTTAAGTCAAAATCCACTAGTTTACCTCTTGCACTTGCCAAATAACTTAATCCATTAAGGACCAATACTTAGAAGGTATGTTATGGAAATTAATCCACAAAAGGATGGGTTTAATGCTATTCTTATCAAATTCTAGTCCAGAAATCCATTTGTGGATGAACATGGGTTTTCCACCCACATGCCAAGGTCCAGCTTTAAAGATTTTAGGCATATTATTGACATTTAAAAATTTGAAAAGGAAAGTATCCTCCTCAATGAGTAGAATCTTATCTATTCCCTTATTACCCCATCTGATTGTGCGCATATTTACATAAAAGGGAAGGTTAGTCTCTTATTAAGTAAGAAACTGACTAGAGTATTACACGAAAGCTTTAGTACCTATTTGTAATAGTTTAAGAGGTGGGGAAACTGTACCATCAATCAAGGTTGAAGAGAAGAACTTAAGGCTTTGTTATAGAAGATTTAGAAGCAACTACCTTACTCCAAGACTTCACCGCATTCTAGTTTTCACTTTGGGACAAATCCCTCTCACTGTTACTTTTTAATGCTTATTTAACGGTAGGTAAGTGGATCTGTATTGCTTCTAAGGGAGTGAAGCCTCCCTCAGAGGTTTCCATAGAACATCTGTTCAGCTGAGTACATCAACTATTATTCATGTCACTGTAGATTACTATTCACATCATTATAAAGTAATTAAAATTAATCTATAGTGAGCTCCTCCTTTACGCAATACCCGCCTCACTTCTACCTTACTCTCTCCAATCACTAGAGTCACTATTTTGTGTTTCGCTCATTCACTCCTCTCACACTAGCTAGTGATTTGCTTGCTCGCCAGTGTTTCAGTCTCGCTAATCCAGAAATGTATTTTCTAAACCCTTTGGTCATTAATTTTTTTATTGAGAGAAATATCAAAAGTCTTTCTAAAAAAGTGATTACTAATAAAGGACAGATATTTTCATCAAAGGATATCTTAGAATCAGTTTTTCCTTCCTTTCAATTTTTTTTAATTTTTTATGATGAATCAAGGATAAATAATTTTATATGAAGATTAAATATAAATTTAATGGATATTTTTATGTTTTGATTGAAGTTTTATAAAAATTTTTATATTTGAAATTTATGTGTGCTGTTCTTAATTCTGACCACGTAAAACTAAAAGTTCTGGTGTAATTTGATCTACATGTAGATGTAATCAGGAGGACCTATTTATGGATTATCTTTGGCATAAATAGTAAGTGTTAAATGGGAATTTGGAGATAGTTCTATATGAAAATTTCAGTATTAGGATATCCTTTTAAGATTTTTCAAAGAACTTAGTGCTTTTTTAAGAAAAGTGAATTAGGTAGACATATCACTTATTTTATTTAAGAATAAATGTTATACATAAAAAGGTGATTGATCATTCACTAGAAAATCTTTGCAATTTAAATGACAGAATTCTTATAATTGAATAAGCATACAAGTTAAAGCTAGAGGAAATTTTAGTCTAGGTATTTCTCTATATTAATATTTTCTTAAACTATTATAAAATATTCTTATGTTGGCCTAGATTAGTAAGTATTCAATTTAGTTTTAATCTAATAGAATAGATCTAGTACATGTCAACTCTCATAGGAATAATACTACCACTTTGCTAGTACAAAACAGTAGGTACGTTTGCCTAGGTTATGTATTACAATGATGGGGTATAGAAACATTTCATAAAGCTCTCATAGTTGTTGCTCAACATTTTTATCCTTTTGAGCATTTTATGGAGATGAAACAGGAACTGACACACCCATATCTTAGATCATAGATGTTTCTATAATTTTTCTCAAAATGTATTTACCTCTTTAGAAATTTCCTCTACCTCATGACCTCATTTTACCCCCTGAATCACTTTCAATCTTGTTCCAAAGAAATATAAGCTAGCACACTGACGTATGTCAAGCTATTTTCAGTTAACATCGGTGTTTTCTTTATATTTTTCCTTAAAATGATCTCCATTCTTAGATATTTCATTTATCAAAGAGGTGAAAATGTTGCAGAATTTTGGAGTTCCATACTAAAAATTACAAGGAACTTGATAAGGGCAATAGATAGAAGAACTCCAGTATAAGATAGTTACTAGAATAGAAAAGCAAGTCAAAGGCTTTTGAGTAAAAGGGTAGAAGGCAAGCAAGGGTAAAAGTTTGAATTTTTGTGAGCCTAGAAAGAAGTAAGTGTGTCTCTCTCTTTATAAGCACATACTAAACCATAAGCTGCAAATAATTACTTAAAATAGTTCTGAAATAGGATTCCTATGTTGTATACATAGTAGAAGATACTTGGTTAGGAAGTAATTAAAGAAAAAGCTAGGGAAATATAAGGCATATAAATAGTTCTTTCAATTCATGTATATTTTTCAAAGTTGCACGTTTAACAAAAGAAAGGAGAAAATTTAAAATTTTCTTAATTAATAATGTATTTTTAATAAGAAATAAATTTGAAATGCACAAATATCAAAGAAAATGAATAATAAAGATGCCCTTATATTTTTAATAAATTGAAAATTTTATATAAGAAGAAAAGTTTATAAATTTAGAGCCAATTGTTAACTTGCTAAATGTTATATATTGGTCTACTTATAAGTGGAAAATACATATTCAATTCATTATTTATATCATTTTTAAACTACAAAAATGCATTAAAATTATGCAAGCCTAAATCTCACAAAGTCACAAGCTCCCAAATATATACAAGTTAAAGAGATTAATTCTATAAAAGGAGAACTAATTAAAGGTACATAAATGAATAAACCAACCATTAGTCAAATTGATAAAGTTTAAGGCTATCGATGAATCTATTATCTTCTTACACTAGACACTTTGTTGATAAGAGTTTAACTTGGACATCTTTGTTAGGTTCTATGCCAATCATATTCCAGCAGTAGTGAAGGACTAAAATTCCAAAAAAATTGTTGAACTAGAAGTAGGTTTATTATCTAATTAATCAGTTCCTTTTTGAACAATTCCTTGGATTTATCGGTATTATTAAAAACTTTGACATTCCTGTGCTGCCATAATGCATACATACTGTTTCTTAATGCAATTGTGAGGAATAAAATATTCCCTATTTCATATGGTACCCTTTGGTTGAGTAGCCATTTTATAACTTCTTTAAAGAAATTCTTATTCCAGTTTAAATGGAAAAGACCTTGTATTGATTTCCATACATCGAATGAGTACTCATATTTAAAAAAGAGATACTTGTAAGATTCATGGTATGATTTATAAAGCTTACAATGGTTATGAATATTAAGAAAACTGATTTTGTTACTGTGGTGAGTTTGTGCTTAGTATCCAACCATATAAAGTTTTCCTCTTTAAGAAGTGCTTTCCTCTTACATATAATATCAACTTAAGGAGGTTTTAAAACTTGAGGTCTAAGTAGCATTTTGTAAGACCTTAAGTTAAATACAATAAAACAATGGTTTAGCCAAATATAAGCATCTTGTTTTTTGGTATCAAAGAGATAATTAGGTAAGATATTATGAAACTAAGAAAAAAATTCATTATAGTAGGCATTATTTGTTAGGTTCCGATCATGCATCTCATACATAATATATATCAAATATAAGCAGCAAAAATAAAATGAAACCTCAAAAATCAGATCTACTTATGCATATAGATATAGAAGACAAAAAAAAAACGAAATGTGAGATGTTTACATACCATTTTGAAGATCTCCTTCGTTCTTTAATCTTATCCACGTTGGGTTGTCATAAACCACAATGATTAACGCAGACCGTCTCTAATGAAAGTCCACACAAAGATAGAAGGATGACACCTCACTAGGATATGGAATTCTCTCTTTGTGCTGGCAAAGGAAAGAACTCTTGAGAGAGTTAGAGAGAAAAAGTGTGTGTGTAAGAAAAAAGAACCTATCTTTTTCATTTTGTGTCTTACATAATATGCACGAAAATCATCTCAATTTTCTGCACCCTTTTGCTTTCCATAACCCCCATCACTAATTGAAAGTTATGGGAAGTTAGTGGTCATGAATAGCATGCATTAATGGAAGTTATAGGAAGTTAATGACCATGAATGTCATACATTAATTGAAGTTATGGGAAGTTACTGACCATGAATAACACGCATTGATGGAAGCTAATAACACTTGTTTCTAATCCGTTCCATGCAACGTTTTCTATCATGATCACATCACGATATAATCCCAAAACACTCTCTCATATCTTGAATCAACATTCAAGACCATTTTACTCATCCTTTGGATCTTCTATAGCTGTGACCCATTAAGTTCTCGATTATGTTGGCCCTTGAATTAACACTTAATTCAAATAAATGAAGAGCAGTATCTAGCAACATGTCATGACCCCCAATTGACCAGAAAGTTAATGGTTTGACTACGAACCCTTCTATATGCAATGTTGCCATATAATTTGTCCTTTCACCATTTACACCCCACTTGGTTCAGAGTATGGTCAAAGTGTCAACTCCCACTAGACTGACTACGTCACATCTAGTCCAAGTGATATTATATCTTGTCTTGAGGATCTCATTACTCTATGTATCATTGAAGACTCTCTTCATGACACACATCTGCTCTGGCCAGAGACTCTCGAGTAAACAAGAGGCCGTGGGTATCATCACCTTCTATCAGGAGTGGTGAATCCTTTATTGGCTACTCAGTTACCTCCGAATACCTCAAGTTGTACCCAATCACTAGCCTATCAGTAACCCCTGAAAGGCACTGATGAATAAAGTCAAAATATAGGGTCAGTATCCGAGATATCCTTGAGAACCTTAAGTCAAAAGATACTTACACCATTGCTATGATGAGAATATCACTGACACTGAAATAGAATATCCATATAATTGTCTCATAGTAGGTCAATCCAATGTACTTACTACCCTTAGTGAGCATCCACATATTAACTCTAAACAATTCATATCTACAGCTTATAGGATCTACTGCTTGATCTAATCAAGGAGTATAAGATGCGCTAGTCTACCCAAATTAATGATATCCCATCTTATTAATCGTATAACTAGGGAAAGTTTAGATACTAATATAATGAAACATGATAGAAATCTCATTATTATGATCTCATCCCAATTTCCTCCATGTTATGTTTTCTATTAAGGACTTCTTTAAATTAACTTATGATCAACATCAAATATATAAATGTATGAACATCGAAATAATGAAAAATGTCTTTACTAATCATAAAGTGATTTTTACAATAAGTGCTAAAGGTGATTGCCTTTAGAGCACTTCTTTAACAAACTTCCACTTGCACTAAAGCCAATCGCCTTGATATCTATTACCATTGGCATGTAAATGTGACAGAAAACTCTTTTGGGAAATAGTCTTAGTCAACAAATCAGCTATATTTTGATCGATGGGAACTCTCTCTAACTTGACATCATTCTACCAATGATCTCCCTAATCAAATGGTAGCTCTTGAGTACATGTTTGGACTTCTGATGAGACCTCAGTTCCTTTGCCTGTGCTATAGCCCCGTTGTTGTCACTATACAATTGCAATGGGTCAGTGATGCTTGGAACCACACTAAGTTCCATGATGAACTTCTTCATCCAAACTACTTCCTTTTCTACTTCTGAAGCTGCATTGTACTCCGCCTCTATCATCAAATCAGCAGTCGTCTCTTATATGGAACTTTTCCAACTGAATGCACCAACATTTAGTGTGAATACATATCCAGACTGGGATCTGAAGTCATCCTTGTCAGATTGGAAGCTGGCATTAGTATACTCGCTTACCACAAGATCACCTTCTCCATATACCAAGAACACATCTTTAGTTCTTCTAAAGTACTTAAGGATATTCTTGATAGTTGCCCAATAACCCTCACCAGGGTCTGACTAATATTTTCTTGTAAAATTTAAAGAATACGATACATCGAGTCTAGTATAAAATATAGCGCATATGATTGATCTTATAGCTGAAGTGTAAGGAACCAAACCCATACAAGTCCTCTCATCTTGTGTCTTTAGACACATAGATTTAGAGAGTGTAGTCCCATGTACCATAGGAAGATAACCTCTCTTGGGCTGCTCCATGCTCAACCTCTTTAGCATCTTATCTATGTATGTAGACTGAGAAAGACCAAACAACCTCTAAGATATATCTCTATAGATCCTTATCCCCAAAATAAGAGCTGCTTCTCCGAGGTCTTTTATAGACAAGTTCTTAGCTAACCAAATTTTTACTTATTACAAAGCTGACACATCATTTCTATTAGCAATATGCCATCTACATACAGTACAAGGAACACGATTGCACTCCCACTAACTTTCTTATACACACACAGCTTATCTGAAATTTGTGAGAAACCAAAATCTTTCATTGTCTCATCAAATCATATATTCCAACACCTGGATGCTTGCTTCAATCCATAAATGGATTTTTGAAGCTTGAATACCTTTTCTCCATTTATGGATATGAAACCTTCAAGTTATATCATATACCCATCCTCAGTTAGGTTTCCATTAAGGAAAATCATCTTCACATCCATTTCCATATCTCATAATCATAATGAGTCGCAATAGCTAGAAGTATCCTAATGGATTTAAGCATAGCTTCTAGGTTAAAAGTTTCGTCATCATCAACACCTTGCCTTTGATGATAACTTTTAGCTACAAGCCTAGCTTTATGGGTAACTACATTACCCTCTATGTCATTTTTCTTTTTGAAAACCCATTTGCACCCTATAGGTTTTATCCCTTTGGGTGGGTCAACCAAATTTCATACTTGGTTTTCATACATAGAATCCATTTCGAATTTCATAGCTTGAAGCCATTTGTCAGATTCTGAACTCTTCAGAACCTCTTTATGGGTAGTAAGCTTATTATCTTCTATGAGCAGTTTGTCGTTAAGTTCACTTATGAGAAATCTGTATCTCTCGAGAACATGAAATATCCTACCTGACCTACAAACCTCTTGTGTGTCAGAAGGTTCAACTATTATTTCATCTTTATGAACAATAGTCTCGAGTCCAGTAGTTGATCTGCGTTAGTTTGAGCATCTTAAACTTCCACAAGTTCAATTTTGCTCCCACTATCTTCTCTTAGAAGAAACTCTTTGTTTAAAAAGATAGGATGTTTTGAAACAAAAACCTTTTGTTCTGAAACATGGTAGAACCAATATCTTATAGTTTCCTTAGGGCATCCTACAAATAGACACTTATTAGATTTAGCTTCAAGCTTATCTGACTAAATCTGCTTCATACAAGCAGGAACTTTCATATAAGAAAGATAGGGTTTATTGTTAGTCCATATCTCATATGGAGTAACATCAACTGACTTGGATGGGACTCTGTTTAATACATAAACAGAATTTGAGTGCGTACCCCCAAAAGGATTTTGGTAAATTCGCTAAACCCATCATAGACCTCACTATGTCTAACAAGGTTTGGTTTGTCCTTTCAGCCACACCATTGTGTTGTGATGTGTAAGGTGGAGTCCACTAGGATAATATTTCATTATCCCTAAGATAATCCAAAAACTCTTAGCTTAAATATTCACCACCTCGATCCGATCGAAGTGATTTAATACTTCTCTTAAGTTGTTTCTTAACTTCATTGCTGAATTCTTTGAACCTTTCAAAGGCTTCAGACTTTTGTCTCATAATATACACATAACCATATCGAGAATGACTATCGATAAAGGTAATAAAGTATACTAAACCACCTTTGGCATGTATAGACATTAGACCACATACATCAGTATGTATTAGGTCTAAAAGTCCACTAGTTAGTTTACCCTTTCCCTTAAAGGCTAACTTAGTCATCTTACCTCATAAGCAAAATTCGCATGTGTTATATGATTCATAATTAAACGGCCCTAAACTACCACACTTATGTAGTTTAGACATATGTCTCTCGCTTATATGGCCAAGGTGACAATGCCATAAGTAAGACGATTTCACGTTATCTCATTTTATTATTGATATTTAGAACCGGATTAGACATATCCAATGTGTATATACCATTGCACAATGTAACCAAAGCATATAATATTCCATTCAAATAAATTGAACAACTATTATTCTTCAAATTTAAATTGAATCCAGCTTTATTAAGACTACAAATAGACATTACATTTTTAGTGAAAGCAGGTGCATGAAAACAATTGTCCAATTCTAGTACATGCCTACTAGGGAGTGTCAATACATATGTGCCTACAACTAATGCAGCAACTCTTGCTCCATTGCCCACTCGCAGGTCTGACGCTTCGTTGTTGAGTTAAGTACATTGGGCATCAGATGACTTCTTTTACTTCAAGGACTCCAAATAGGCCTTGCAATTTCTCTTCCAGTGACCATCCTTGCCATAGTGGAAGCAAGTTCCCTTTGAAGCAATCTTCTTTGCTTTCTTGACACCTCCCTTAGGCCCTACGGACTTCTTCTTCTTTTCGCTCTTTTTTTTCAAATTAGAAGAGTCCATCAGCATCACAACCTTGTCCTTACGGATAGATGGCTTAACTACCTTGAGCTTGTTGACCAGCTTGAGAATTGTGCTGGATATATTATTCATTCAATAATTAGGCACAAATTGTGAGTAACTATCTATTGGACCCCGTTTCTGGAGCCCAACTATTTGGAATATCAAAAGACATGAACGCATTATCTCGTAAGGTTATTTCTATGGGATCTTTTTAGCCAAAACCAGTTCCGGCTGCGGAATCAAAAATTTACTTCTTTTGAACAATTGTAGCTCCATGTCTCTAGTTTATTTTGAAACAATAATCGTCTCATTCGGAGCCCTGATACCAAACATATTGGGCCCTCGAGTCGCTGTGCTTATCCTGAGGCGACAAATATGAACGGTCGGTAAAGATCGTGCGAGAGCAGAGCTGAAGGGTTCGACTTATAAAGAGAACTACAGCGTCAGCACTGGCGGACTTCATCGTAACAATCAAATGTTCGCTGCGGCGAAACTATAATAATATTTCCAAGAACCTTTCGGGAAAAATTCGCCGCAGCCAACTCCTGGCTTCGCTATGGCGAAGTTCCCCAGATTCGAACTTAAACACCTCTCGGGAAAAATATGCCACAGTGATGGTTCGGATTCGCTGTGGTGAAATTACCAAAGTCAAATAAAAACACCCTTCAGGAAAGGTTTGCCACGGGAAACCTTCGAGTGAGAGACCTGAACCCTAACATCCAACACTATTTAATACACATGCACATACAATTTTCCCACAAAAACATGGAAATTCATCCAAAGACAAATTCTAAACATATACAAAGAAACTTCTTCATTTCGTAAATAATTCAAAGAGTTTGAACAAAATTTATTTACATACTATCAGACACATCAAAGCTTAATAAAAAATACAAAAGATGCTCATGTTTGATATGCCTATAAAGCTATCCAAAATGTTCGATAACTTAGTACAAAAGATTTCTAGCTATCTTGGAGTTTCGAATGCCTTGCAAAGATCGCTAATCTTCTCGTTCTGTAGCTAAGAAGGGAAAAATTGTGGGTTGAGCTACACAGCTCAGTGGCTAATATATTTATAGCCATCAGCAATTAGTCACAAATTCAAGCATATGTGTAAATATATATATAAACGTATACATTTATAACTCGTTTTGATCTAGCACTTACGCCATCAACAATTCTCACTCAAAGATTCATAGTTAAGGATGCTATCACATAAAACATATCGTCTACATTTAACCATCAAAACCTAACATTCAATTAAGCATCATACTTGACAATTCAAAGATGAAATGCACAAACAAATGGCTCGAGAGTTCTGCATAACGAAACAGAGAAACCGAAGTTTACTCCGTGAACAAAACGAGTCCGATTTCTCAGGATCTCGTGGCCTCAAGCGGGCAGCCGGGAGAAGGCTATAGATCAACATGCACGTGACTAACGAAATGAGTTCCTCTGTTGCCCAATAATAAACAAATTATTATGCTCAATTCATTTTATTGCACGTTCATACTTTCATGCATCTTATACTTTTTCCTCTTTTTCGATTATGAAAAATTCCATACATTTTTCAAGGCATGATATAATCATAATTCATCATGCATTTTCCAAGTACTCACAACAATTCAATTTCAAGAAAATCAAATTCAAGCAATCAAATATACACACACATAGGCAAGAATTTGCCCAATTACCCAATAACTATAAATATATTACCCACCTATTTACTTGCAAAATCCAAGTCAAGCTTGCCTTTCCTCTTGCTTTTGGATTGACATTCCTTGGTTTCCTTCAAAAAAGCAAGTTCTCATTCAACACAACATTCCCATAGAAATTCATAAAACTTTAAAATCACAAAAATGAAATAAATGCTAAGTTGGGCTTAGGCTTAACCTACCCATAATCTATTTAGGTCAAAAAAACCAAAACCTAGTTTAGGAACCCATAAAAATCCATTTAGGGTTTCTCTTCTTTCTTTCTACACAAACTCATCTCTTGTCTAATCCTTTTTGATTTTCTAACAAAACAAGAAGAAAGATGAAGAAAATTACCTTAAACATAGCTCAAACCTTCTTCCTTCTTCTTCCTCCACGATTTTTCCTTCTCTTCTTCTTCTTTCCCATGTTTTTCTCTTCTTTATTTTCTCTCTTATCATGACTCTCTCCTTTCTCTTTTATTCAAGACCACATTTTGCCTTGTTTTCCAATTATACCCTTCATTTAACTTGTCCTTCCAATTTTTCCCCTTTTTGTCTATCAACTACTAACATCTTAACTCCTTATTCTGATAAGGTAAATGAAGAAATTTGATAACACTTCCTTCTACAAAAATGTTCTCCATTGTCTTAAGTTTACTCCAAATGAAAAATCATCTTATTCGGGTAACTATCGAATAAGTTATGCTCAAAATATCGAGACATGTTCAGTGTAGAGAAAAGTTCGTTACGGCTAAGCCAGAAGTTTGTCCCGGCAAACTCCTCCAGAGAGGAATTCTCACACAAATTTCACAAGTTCGTCACAGCGAAACCTACAGTTGGCTGCTGTAAACTTTACCCAAGAGGAATCCTAGCCAAATCCATTCAAGTTTGCCACAGCGAATTTCCACATAAGCAAACCCATTTTTTCAACTTTAGGTCAGATTTTGAGACTCTTAAGGACAGAATTTGCATTTGAATTCTTCATGAAAAATATAGCCATAGATCTCTAGTTTAATCCAAATTAAGAATCATCTTATTTGGATAACTTGAGGGATAAAATACTGAAGCATACTCAATGAAAAATTTTCAGTCAATAATCTTCAAACTTTCCAGATTTTACACCTAACATAACTTGTACAAAGATCACCTTTTCTACTTCATTTACTCCTTATTCTCAACTCCATTTCAACTCAATATCATCCATAAAAATTATAGTCCATGATTGATCATGAACATTAATAACAAAACATACATGTATATACCCATTCATCATCAACTTACTACATTCACTACCTTAATCTAGTCTATCATTTCTAATTCAAGAAATCTCTTTTTTTTTACTCATGCCTAATCTCCAACAATTTCTCATTTTAACAGTTCCAACTTCCAAGAAAAGTTTGGGGTCCAACACTATTAGTTAAACCCGTGAAAATTAAGTCAATACTTAATTCATGACCTAAAAGAAAACCCAAGGAGACCAACCACTCGATGTAGCCATTCATCTTCAATGTGTACTACACTGGAGACGTCCCATCAACCATCTTATAGTGGAAGAGCAATTTTGAAGTCTCGAACCTTTCGGACCTTGCATGCTTATCAAAGATCTCTCTAAGATGATAGACTATGATATGAGCATCCATAACCTCGTGCTGCTTTTGTAGCCCCGATGACATAGTGGCTAGCATAATACAACTAGCCATCTCGCTATCAACTAGATGCTTAATGTATGCCCTTTGATAATCATCAAAAGCATCAGCAGTAGGGGGATCAAGAAGTGGTTCTTCCAAGATATGACCAAGCTTCTCAAACATGAGAACTATTCTCAAGTTCTTGAGCCAGTCGAGGAAGTTTGGTCAAGTCAACTTGTTAGCTTCCATCAATGATCTTAGATTCACACTAGGAATCATGGTGTTGACTTGAGCAATAGCAACCTATCATTAAATAGAGAAAAATTAGAATTTACTTAAATGCATGTCTATAAGGACTTTAACAACATGCATTATAGCTCCCACTATTTTCACAAATTCATAACCCTCAATATAAATCTGAGAGAACTCGTAGAGAAATTCTCCTAATAGGTTGATATCTAAAATCCCCTAACAAGCCACCTTAATTCAACCGGTAGGTATCGATCATACTAGTTGCATCTCCAATTCAACTATCAAATCTAGTACTATCAACTGTTGATGTATGCACACTTATTGGGCTATCAACTCTTAACATGTGTACATATAATGTACACTACCCAACTTCACTCTATCCACGTTGATCTTGGGTTTTCCTAACAAACCAACGCTTCTAGTTAAAACCAACTCATTAATCTGGAAATCCTATTTCCATGGTTCGGTGTAGAGCAGGCTTAGTTTGCCTAACAATCCTAACTTTAAAAGGACTCTCGTTCTTGCCACATTAAAAGAAGGAGTTAGTTTTAATATTCTAAGTGAGGGGTTTGACTAAGGTCTCATCTAACTTAGATGGTCTTATACATATAACTCATATACATATATATATCTATCTATATATATATATATATCTATATATCTATATATATATCTGATACCACTTTGCTAACGAAAACACATGTTAGGTTTAGGGCGGAACCAAATCTTATAAGCCCACCACGTTTCCGCGGTAGCCCACACTTCTGAGGGAGAACTACCAACCCCAGTACTGTAGAAACGTAGGATGGTTGTTACTGCGATTCGAACACAAGACGTGGGAGTCACCTGTAAGCTCTGATGCCACTTTGCTAACGAAAACACGTGTTAGGGTTAGGGTGGAACCAAATCTTATAAGCCATATATCTATATATATATATATATATATATATATATGTATGTATGTATGTATATATATAAAACTCATTTATGGAATTTTATTACTTACAAAACAAAAGGTATTGTTCATACATTTTTAACTGATAAAGAACTAGCATTAAAAGGAACACCTCAATATCAAAATGTTGAAGTACCTCAAAGTTATGGATGTCATCCTTCTTATAAGAAAAAATATAAGAATTATACACCCTATAAATGGAAGAAATATAAATATAGGAAATATAAACCTTATTTTTATCGAAGAAAATTTCAAAAATATGGATATAGACAAAACAAACCAAAATCCTTTAAACCAAAACAAAAGAAATGTCCTTTTGTCCATATCCATTGGATCTTAGAAATCCTTACAATATAAGAAATCTTCTATCATACGTTTCTATGGTGAGTAGTGGGTTGACGTCACCTTTACCATAGAGCTATTGTTACTCTCTATACTTAAAGCTATGATACTAGTTATTGTACTCTAAGAAATAACACCAATAAGATTAATAAGATCACTCATCCAAGAAAAAACTACTCAAACAATAAAGATGACTAAAAAATAACTTGGACATAGGATTTAACGTAGTAATACTGCAAGAAAAATCGATAATAAATCTACAAATCTATTAAATTCAAAAATAGTATAATACAAGTGATAAAGGTTTTGAGTTAAAAGAGATAATACAAGTGATACAGGATTTAACATAGTATATTCTTTGCTAACGAAAACACGTGTTAAGGTTAGGGTGGAACCAAATCTTATAAGCCGACCACATTTCCACGGCAGCCCACACTTCTGAGGGAGAACTACCAACCCCAGTACTGTAGGAACGCAGGATGTGATTCGAACACAAGACGTGGGAGTCACCTGTAAGCTTTGATACCACTTTGCTAACGAAAACATGTGTTAGGGTTAGGGTGGAACCAAATCTTATAAGCTTCTTTGCTAACGAAAACACGTGCTAGGGTTAGGGTGGAACCAAATCTTATAAGCCCACCACGTTTCCGAGGCAGCCCACGTTTCTGAGGGAGAACTACCTACCCCAGTACTGTAGGAACACAGGATGGTTTTTACTGCGATTCGAACACAAGACGTGGGAGTCACTTGTAAGCTCTGATATCACTTTGCTAACGAAAACACGTGTTCGGGTTAGGGCAGAACCAAATCTTATAAGCCCCATGTATCCATACTGGCATCAATCTAAACCAGAAGTGTATCCATCGGTAGATAGTTATATATCCATATATATACATATATACATATACATATACATACATACATACATACATACATATATATA
>JAOQMS010080504.1:0-21329 GCA_027563885.1 Erythroxylum longipes | reverse complement strand
GAGATAAAGTCATTTAAAGGGGATATTGGAAAGGAAGTAATGTGTGCTTGTACATTTTTCATCACCATTTTGAATGGATGATTTATAGGAATATTAGTTTATAGGGGATCAAGTTCCCTAAATCTTGTTAATGTTAGAATTCAAATGTTTATTAATAATTAAATAATTAAATAATATATATTTAAATAATAGTAAATCAGATTATGAAAAAAAAACAGAAATAGGAAATAAAAACTACTTTTTATAGTTTTCATAATTTTTGAAAACTGGAAGAAACCAAAACCGAAAACAGAAACTAAAAACTCAAACAAACATGTTTTTTTTACTAAATTTGAAAACAAAAACAAAAAACAAAAACAAAAATGAAAACAAACAGCCCCTAAGCTAACTATCATAGGTCCTAGCATTAACCAAAAACAGAGCGCTGCTGAAGCTTAAAGTTTGCAAGATACAATTCGATATCCAGAAGCTAAAAGGTATGATCAAGTTGGCACCATGGGAATTTTCAATTGCTTGCAAGATGTCTATTGCAACTTAGGTGCACTTGGTGAAGCATCAACTACATTCTTGATCTGTCAATTACCTCTCGTAGCATAATTCCGTTTCGACTGTTTAGTTTTGGAACACTCTCCTATTCCTCTTAGCCCATATTTCACAAACCAAGTTATTTAGTGAGATCTTATAAGCTATATGGTCAGCCTCATTTAAGGAGTGATTTATGCATCTCCAATCTATGATGTTCATCCAATCTATTGGAGAACATCACATGTTACAAATGCTAAGGATATTTATCCAAGTGTTGGAAGAGTATGCACATTGGAAGAATAAATGTGTAATGGTCTTTTGATCCCTATTGTATAAAAGGCAAACTCTAGTCGTGTTTAGAACTTTAAGACTATCTAATGTGCTTAGCTTGCCTTTTATTCCAAGCCACAAGATAGTAGAGGCTCAAGGAATGGATTGCTTGTATTAGACTACCTTGTGCTAAATGAACTTGGTTGTTCGGTGCACAAAGAGTTTCTTGTAGGATTCGTTTGAGAAGTTAACTGTATTCACTAATGTCTAGATGTAAGCATAATCCCTATCAATAATAATCCTAACACTTGAGATAAAGTCATTTAAAGGGGATATTGGAAAGGAAGTAATGTGTGCTTGTACATTTTTCATCACCATTTTGAATGGGTGATTTATAGGAATATTAGTTTATAGGGGATCAAGTTCCCTAAATCTTGTTAATGTTAGAATTCAAACGTGATCGAATCACGGGTGCAATAGAAAACAAAAAATTTTATAGATTCCGATTAGATCCTGATAATTAAATAAACTTGAATAAATCATAAAACAAATTAGAAATCGTACCTTGTTCGCATTCCAGTTAAAAAATCTTTGGAACCTTTTCCAATCAATCAATCACAAGCTGTTCAAGCATCCAGTCTCTGATGGTATTCACAGAGCAATTCTCAACTGCTTTGAAAGGAAAAAGGCAAAAGTGCTAGCTTCTAAAAGCTTTTCCCGTTTAAATATAAAAAAATCATAAGAGTATTTTATTAAAATTAAATCTCTTTAATTATAATTTAAATCTAATTCTAATTCTAATTAATTTAATTTTAATAAAATCAAATATCTCATATTTGATCCCCAAAGTTTCTCAAAATTTATAATTAAGTCTAACTTAATTAAATTATTTTTTTTTCACAAATTGCTCTTTGATGTGTGACCTATTATATTCCTAATAAATTGGCAATAATTATAAATTCTAATTCTAATTCACAATTAGAATTAGATAAATTAAAACTTCCTTTAATTTACCTTTAATTCTCTAATTAAACAATTCATAATCATAAATCATAATTAACGTCTAGCAACATGTCATGATTACCCAAATATCAGGAATGTCATAGTGATTGACTTAACATGTCTATGCATGGCTATAATGTATAATTTAATCCTTTCGTCATTCAATATTCTAATTGGACAGAGTACGGATACGGCATCTACTCTTATCATCCAATCATGTCATTCTTGCTAATTTGTAATTGATTTATAATTAAAATTTGAAAACAACTTTTCAACTATCAATTCACTCTGGCCAGAGAATTCCATAAATCATTACTAATCATGAACAGTAGAACATTCTCTCTAATTACTTTAGAGTGACGAATCCTATATTGACATACTCAACTATTTACATATGGTTCATATTGTATCTAATTACTACCAACTGAATTATTCTAGGATGATTCATAAGTAGCATTAAAACATAATAATTCCCACACTAGATACCTTTGTATTCTCAAGTCTGAGGATCAACGATATAGCCATCATTATGAGATAATCCACAGACACATAAGTAATGTTCCATTCGAGATTCTCATAATTGGGTTAATTCAGTGAACTTATTCTCTAATAAGCACCCATATGTTTGTTTAAGTGTCTCCACACTTTAATCTATGAGAACAATTACTTTCTTCATAAAAAAGAAACAAACATGTGCTAGTCCAACTATTTCATCAATACCCCATCTTGATGAAACTACGACTAGGAACATTTTAGGAATAATACAAAAAAATGCAATTTGAATCTCATAATTATAATCGCATTATAATTTCTAATTGCATAACAATTATCTTTATGATTAATAATTAACTAATTAACAAATACACAAAGATAAAGAAAGCCTTTTATTGAATAATATTAATGTCATACTAATAAATTTACAACCAAAATAAAATTGGCTGTAAGGGTATAAACTAACAATCTCTCACTTGCACTAAAGCCAATCACCAATGTATTGAATACCATAGTCATCTATATGTCTATCATGTCTCTTTTGAGACAATGGCTTAATAAAAGGATCTGCTAGATTCTCTTCATTGGAAACTCGCTCCAATGCTATGTCTTTCCGCTCCATTATATCCCTGATTAAGTGAAACTTCCTGAGTACGTGTTTGGACTATTAATGAGACCTGGGTTCCTTTGCTTGCGCAATAGCACCGTTGTTGTCACAATACAATAATATGGGCTCAACAATGCTAGGAACCACTCCAAGTTTAGTGATGAACTTCCTGATCCAAATTGCTTCCTTTGCCGCCTCTGACACTGAAATGTACTCTACTTTGGTCATTGAATTTGCAATAGTTGGTTGTTTGGAACTCTTCCAACTTACTGCACCATCATTTAGAATGAAGATGTACCTTGACTGTGATCTACTATCATCATGATCTGACTGGAAACTTAAAATATGAACATCTTTGAACTCTTAGTTCATTTCCTCCATAGACTAAGAAAACATTTTTAGTTCTCCTCAAGTACTTTAAGATGTTTTTCACAGCCGTCTAGTGACCCTCACCAGGATTAGACTAAAACCTGCTCGTTATGCTCAAAGCATAGGAAACATCTGGTTTAGTACATAGCATCGCATACGTGATTGATCCAATTGCCGAAGCATATGGAATACAATCCAATTTATCTCTCATTTTGTGTCTTTGGACACATACTCTGTGAGAGAGAAATCCCTTGCGATATGGGTAAGAATCCCCTCTTGGAATTCTCCATGCTAAACCTCTTTAGCACTTTATCTATGTCTGTGGATTGGAATAATCCAAGCAACCTTTTTGATCTATCTTTATAGATCTTTATTCCCAGAATATAGGCTGCTTCTCCCATATCCTTCATAGAGAAGTTCTTGAATAACCAGATCTTTACAGACTGTAGCATAGGTATGTCATTTCCAATTAGCAATATGTCATCCACATATAGTACTAAGAAAACAACTACACTCCCACTAACCTTCTTATTGACACATGGTTCATCCACATTTTTTATAAAATCAAACTCTTTGATTGTCTCATCAAAACGGATGTTCCAACTTTGTGGCGCTTGCTTAAGTCCATCAATGGACCTCTGCAACTTGCATACTTAATTAGGAAATCTCTTGGATTCAAAACCTTCAGGTTGTATCATATACATATCCTCCTGTAAATTCCCATTGAGAAATGCAATTTTGACATCCATCTGCCAGATTTCATAATCATGATATGTAGCTATGGCTAACAAGATCCTGATGGATTTTAGCATAGTTACTGGTGAAAAGGTTTCATCAAAATCAACTCCTTATTTTTGTTTGTAACCTTTAGCCACTAACCTTGCTTTGTACGTATGTACATTACTATCCATGTCAGTTTTTCTCTTAAAAACTCACTTTCATCCAATAGGTATAATACTAGTAGGTGTATCAACCAAAGTCCATACTTGGTTAGTGTACATGGATTCCATTTCAGATCTCATAGATTCTTACCATTTTAAAGAATCAATATTAGACATTGGTTCTTTAAAAGTACTAGGCTCATCATCTATGAGTGATACGTTATCCTTTCCTTGCTCAATATGTAGATCTAATCTAGTCAGAGGATGACGTATCCTACAAGTTCATCACAGACTATGTGTCTCTTGAACTCTTGGTTGTACATTATATGTATCAACTTGAGTTCTTGTTCCATTTTGATGTGAATTTATGGATGTTGAACTTCTTTAAGTGTAACCTCACTCCCTCTACTTTCTTTGAGAATAAATTCTCTTTCTAAGAATGTAGCATGTCTTGAGGCAACACCTTTTGCTCAATAGGATGATATAATTGATAATCGAAACTCTTTTTTGGATACCCCACAAATTTTCATTTATCTGATCTATCTTGAAGCTTATCAGATATGGCACGCTTCACATCCCCAAATCTTTAAGTGTGATAATCCAGGTCTTCTACCAGTCCATGTCTCATATGGTTTCTTATCAATCGATTTAGATGGAAATTTATTTAGAAGATATAATGAGGTTTCAATTGCATATCCCCAAAAGGACATAGGAAGGATTGCATGACTCATCATGGAACGTACCATATCTAATAGTGTACAATTTCTCCTTTTAGAAACTCCTTTATGTTGTGGAGTTGCAGGAGGAGACCATTGTGAGCGAATCCCATTCTCTTTTAATTAACCAAAAAACTCATGGTCTAAGTATTCACTACCTCAATTTGATTTAAGCGTCTTAATACTTTTCCCAATTTGTTTCTCTACCTCTAGTCTAAATTCTTTGAACTTTTCAAATGATTCAGACTTTTTTTTCATCAAGTACACATAATCAAATCTAGAATGGTCATCTGTGAACGTAATGAAATACGAGAATCCACCTCTAGCATTTATGGACATAGGCCCACATACATCTGAATGTATTAATTCTAGTAACTCACTAGAACGTTGTCCCTTTCCCTTAAAGGGTAGTTTGGTCATCTTTCCCAATAAACAAGATTCACAAGTTTCGTACTGATAGTAGTGTTTTGTATGATATTTTAGGGTTTAATCTGTTATGCATTTTGTGTTAAATTAAGTGTTGAGTATGCATTTAGGGTTTAATTAGTTTAGTTTTTGTGTTTAAGTGTTTTATAGGTCAGTTTGAATCTTTAAGCTTAATTTGTATATTTTTGAGGTACCTTGATGTGTGTGCTAGTGTTGCAGGGTAAACAAGGAAGAACGATGAAAATTTGAAGAGTTTCGGGCTAAAAGACATAGGTCATGATCATGCATAGTGGCCACGATCGTGACAGAAGAGGAAGAGCCAGCAGTAGCCAGGCCACGATCGTGCACCAGGGGCCACGATGGTGACAGAGAGCATCAAGTCAGGCCACAATCGTACACTTCAGGTTACAATCATGACAGAAAGGTTAAAGTGTCGACCACAATCGTGGCAGGTAGGGCCACGATCATGCCCTGCATCGGGCTGACACAAAAACTCAATTTTTGGGTTATTTTTTGGAATTTTTCGACCCCGAGTTTGACCTAGAGCTGATACAGAATAAATAGAACAATACCTAGCAGCCACCAGCAGACATCATGGGCGCAGCGAAAAATAAAATTTTTTACAGATTCCAAAAGGATCTTATATTTGAATAAACTTGAATAAATCATAAAACAATTTAGAAATCGTACCTTGTTCGCTTTCCAGTTTAAAAATCTTTGGAACTTTTTCCAATCGATCAATCACAAGTTATTTAAGCGTCCAACCTCTGATGGTATCCACAAAACAATTCTCAACTGCTTTGAGAGAAAAAAGACAAAAGTGTTAGCTTCTAAAAGCTTTTCCTGTTTAAATAAAAAAAATCATAAGAGTTTTTTATTAAAATTAAATATTTTTAGTTATAATTAAAATCAAATTCTAATTCTAATTAATTTAATTTTAATGAAATCAAATATCTCATATTTGATCCCCAAAGTTTCTCAAACTTTATAATCAAGTCCAACTTAATTAAATCGATTTTTCTTTCACAAATTGCTCTTTGATGTGTGATCCATTTGGTTCCTAATAAATTGGCAATGATTATAAATTATAATTCTAATTCACAATTATAATTAGATAAATTAAAACTTCCTTTAATTTATTTTTAATTCTCTAATTAAATAATTCATAATCATAAATCATGATTGACGTCTAGCAACATGTCATGATTACCCAAATATTAAGAATGTCATAGTGATTGGCTTAACCTGTCCATGCATGACTATAATGTATAATTTAATCCTTTCGTCATTTAATATTCTATTTGGACAGAGTATGAATGCAGTGTCTACTCTTATCATCCAATCATGTTCGTTCTTGCTAATTAGTAATTGATTTATAATTGAAAATTGAAAATAACTTTTCAAATGTCAATTCACTCTGGCTAGAGAATTCCATAAATCGTTACTAATCAAGAACAGTAGAATATTCTCTCTAATTACTTTAGAGTGACGAATCCTATATTGACTTACTCAACTATCTTTATATGGCTTATACTGTATCCAATTACTATCGACTAAATTATCTTAGGATGATTCATAAGTAGCATTAAAACATAATAATTCCCACACTAGATACCTTGGTAATCTCAAGTCTGAGGATCAACTATATAACCATCATTATGAGATAATCCACAAACACAAAAGTAATGTTCCATTTGAGATTTTCATAATCGGGTCAGTTCAGTGAACTTATTCTCTAATAAGCAACCACATGTTTATTTAAGTGTCTCCACACTTTAATCTATGAGATCAATTACTTTCTTCATAAGAAAGAAACAAACATGTGCTAGTCTAACCATTTCATCAGTACCCCGTCTTGATGAAACTACGACTAGGAATATTTTAGGAATAATACAAAAAATTGCAATTTGAATCTCATAATTACAATCGCATTATAATTTCTAATTGCATAACAATTATTCCACGAATTTTATCTTTAGGATTAATAATTAAATAATTAACAAATACACAAAGATAAAGAATGTCTTTTGTTGAATAATATTAATGTCATACTAATAAATTTACAACCAAAATAAAATTGGCTGTAAGGGTATAAACTAATAGTTGGAGGGCTAAAAGTTGTCTAAACATCATTACAAAAGGAGGTAGTTTCTCCATTTCCTAGTTTGTAGGAGAATGCATGCCTTACTCTATTCCTAGCCTTAGGGATGTGCACCACCATCCAATAAGAGTTGTACTTAGGCTTAGTATATTAAAAGCTAACCTTCTTTACGTAGTATTCATGTATCCATTTAACCCATATGGATTGTTTGTCATTAAGTAATCTCCACATCCTTTTTACTATAAAGACCTTACCAGTTATTTTCGAGGGAATGATTCCTATTCATCCTTTTACTTTAGAGTGACAAACTTCCTACCATTTCAACTTCTCCTTGGAGTTGTTCTAACCACCAAAGAAATTTCTTATAGAAAAATTTTTTCTGTCTTTGGTTATGCTAGTTAGGAAAAATCATATAGGAAGACCAATTGATATGGATACCATTCATAATTGAGTTAATAAGTTGTATTCTTATAGCTATTAAGAAAGTTTTATTGTACCAATATTGAACTCTTATAAGAATTTTGTTAATTAGAAGTAGAAGATCCAAGTAAGAAGGCTTCTTTAAGGAGATTAGGATGCTAAGGTATATAAGTGGAAGCCTTTCAACTTTCACACCTATTGTAGAGGAAAACCACATGGCATTTTACATTGCACCATCTACTCCTTATTTATAACAATCTTGACATAAGAGCACTCAAAGAGCCTACATCAACTTCAAATAACATGAATAAGTCATCAACAAAAGCAAGATGATTGACTTAAACCTTTTGCATCTATTATGGAATTTAAAATTCTTGATTTAAGCAAATCACTTTAAGAAGCCTTGTTAGAACCTCCATACACAATGGAAATAGGTAAGAGGAAATTGGATCCTCTTGTCTCATTTTATTTTCCTCTTTGATGAGGTTAAAGGGTTCATCATTAATAAGCACACTAAATGAAACTGTAGTGATATATTATTCTATCTAACTTACAAATACTGGAGGGAAACTATAGGTCTTTAATGTGTTCAAGATAAAGGACCAATCTAAGGAATCAAATGCCTTAAAAAAGTTTAGCTTTAATGAAAATTCTTAACATAGTATTTATTATTGTAGTTTTTAAATAGCTCTTATACAATCAAGATATTATCCCTTATATGCCTACCCCCTTATAAAGAGTACTTGTGTCTCATTTATATGTGATGATAAAGCTACTTTTGGCCTATTTGTAATGATTTTATATGTTACTTTGTATAAGATGCTATAATATGTAATAGGTTTGAACTTTCCAAGAGAGTTAGGGGTGTTTACCTTAAAAATAAGATAAATGAAAGTCTTATTTACCTCCTTAAGCATTCTTTCATTCTGAAAATTTGTGTGAGGCCAAAATCTTTGGAAAAAGAAGGCATTTAGCCCTTGAAAAAGGAATTGATCATTTGCAAAGGTCATAGTTAGGATTCCACTCTTTTTACATTTAGAATGATGTTTGAAGATTTTACTTCTTTCAACAATTCTTTCTAGCAACTTACTACAAACCTCCAAAACTATGAAGAACACAAATGGTGAGATAGGATCTCCCTATCTTAAGCATTTTAAGCCTTTAATCATTTTTGAGGTACTCCAATAACTAGAATATTGAAATAGACCCTTGTGATGCATTGCTTTATCCACTTAATAAATACCTTGGAAAAACCATAGGCTTTTAGACAATTAGTGATAAAATTCCAATATGTAGAATTATATGCCATTTAAAAATCCACTTTTATGATGTAATTTTTTCTTCCTTTTCTCCCTGAATAGTTTCTAAGAAACTCCTATACGATCATGATGCTTCTCTAATTTGTCTTCCTGTGATATAGCACCTTGTTGTTAGATAATATTAATTGGTAATACCATTCTCATCCTATTAGCTAGGATTTTTTTAAATCATCTTATATATTGAGTTGTAGTAAGCTATAGGCTAGAAGTGTTTGACTTAAAGATCATAAAGAGTAGGATTAATGGAGTTAATGTATAGTTTGTACCTTACTTAATAGCGATTTGGCATTGCTTAATGAATGATTAGTACTGCCAAATCCTTCCTTGTTTAGTGTACTAATCTTCCCCTTTATCCTTTGGATCTTCCTAAAGCATTTGAGCTAGTTAGTGCCTTTCATTCTTGCAATGATTCCCCCATTTACAGCAAATTCAAAAATTGTTACATCATATAAGTAATTATTGAATCAGAATAGGGATCTTATAGGTTTGCTTATATAGGACGTGCAATGGTAAGTGGGTGACTATAGCATCTTGAGTTATGAAATATTATAAATTAGTTAAGAAAATTATAAAACTATTTAATATTAGGTATGCTTCTATGCAGTTTCTTTCTTATAAATTAGGACCCTCTGGGCTTATTGGACCATGTGAAAGAGTTACCTCCAAAAGTTAGGTCCTCCATCTAAATATCTCGTATACATTATTTGAAATCACTACAGTAGCTTTTTAAAATGTTATTTAGCTCTACTTCTTTAAGATGTAAATGGAACTGAAATCACCTATGAAAAACATGTTGTTAATGGATAAGAAACAAATTAAAATCAGTGAAGAACATGTAGGAGTTCTGCAAAATTTAAAATTTTGTCTCTTATCGTGTAGATTATGACAATAATTCAAAAATTAATTTAATTTAGTTGATTAATGATACAAATTTGTTTCAATCTTATCATATTATCTATAAATAAAATTTCTTTCACACACATTTTTGAAAGTTACAAGATTTAGTGACAACGTAAATGCCATTCAACTGGTTTAACTCAACTATAGTGACAATGCAGTAAATCAATTTAGTTGAATTCCATAAACAATCATTTTGTTTTCTTTCTTTTCAAAATTTAAATATGATTGAATTAATCTCATGAAAATTGTAAGAACATAGTCTGTTTTACATTCTCAACTCTTTAGTACTGAGCATCCCACCCATATTATATAGTTTATTCATTGCAGTATATATTGGTTTAGTTACTCTCTTTTGCTGTCTTTCACTCTTGTAAGGAGGTGGAATCCCTTACTCCATTATGCTCAGAGTGATTTCCAATTGATTAACCATATAGTCTTCATTTCCTACGAGAATTTTTTCTTTAGTCCTTTAACTACTATATTCATTCTAAAATGTATTATTATGTTATGCAGAACATGCTCTTGTGTCTTTAGCTCTTCTTGGAATAATCTTACATTTCTTTATTTCCAAAAAAAATATATTATTAATACAAGGCTCATCTTTATCACCTTATAATATGTCTTGTTCTTAGTTTGATTTCTTGTAAATTTTTACCATCTGGCTTTGCAGTTAGTTATTGAATATTCAGCAGTTCCTGGATTTTTAACCATTTACATTTAAAGAAAGTGCATTCAACCATAAGATTATCCATGGTCTCTTCTTTGTCCTTGCATAATTCACATGTTTTGTAGGGATTCACATATTTGATTTTGTCATTGGTTCCTCATCTTTTCAATATACACAACCATAGTATGTAGGCATGGTTAAGAGATGTGTCTTGGTCCCAAACTAGTTTATACCATTGCACCTTGGTGTTTTCTTCTTGTTGAAGCACGTTTTTACATTACTTTGTAGAAAACTCCATAACATTAAAAAATTTGGATAGAATTCTTTAAAGGTGTGAAAAATCACATTTGGTTTTAAATTGGAAGACATGTCACTTCATAGTGCATGAAGGTATAGTTTTGGGACATAAGAAATTGTGCTAACGTATAGAAGTGGATAGAGCCAAAATGGAGGTCATTAAGAAGCTTCCACCACCTATTAAAGTGAAAGGCATTTGTGCACTTTTAGGACATATAGGATTTTAACGCCAATTTTTTAAGGATTTATCTCTTATTGCTAGACCTTTAACTAACCTTTTAGTTAAAGACGTGCCTTTTATTTTTAATGATCATTGTTTACTTGCTTTTAACATATTAATGAAGGCACTTACTTCAACACCAATATTGACATCATTGAATTGGTTATTACCATTTGAAGTCATGTGCAATGCTAGCGACCAAGCTGTGGGTTTTGTGGTAGGGCAATGGAAGGACAAAAGGCTGCATGTTGTTTACTATGTAGCAAGACATTAATGGGAGCCCAACTAAATTACACCACGACTAAGAAGGAGTTTTTAGCAGTTGTATTCATACATAACAAGTTTCAATCTTACCTTTTAGAATCTAAAGTAATCATTTATACTAACCATACAACATTGAGGTGTCTTTTTGCCAAAAAAGATGCAAATTTGAGTGTTATCTAATGGGTGCTTCTCCTATAAGAATTTGATATTGAGATTAGAGATAAGAAGTGAAAAGAAAACTTGGTGGTTGATCACCTATCATGTCTTGAAGGAGGGGAATTACAATAGAGTGAAGGTATTAATAAGTGAATCCCCGATGAATCCTTGATGGTGTTAAACCACCTATTAGTACTATAATATACTAATCTAGCAAATTATATCACAGGTGGTATCCTTCCCCTCAATTTGTCTTAAAAACAATCGAAAAGGTTGATATGTTCTTAATTGATTGTTTAATTATTTCACAACACTTAGCGATTAATGACATTAAATTGCTTAAGATACTCACTTTGACTCATATGTGATTTTAGGCATAATTCGGAAGCAAAGAAGTTAAAGTGAATCAAAAGTACAATATTTAGGTCTTTTTATGAAGATTAATTTTTACTTGTCTTCATGGGGTAAGAAGAAGAAAATTAAAAGACAAGAAGAAGACAAGAAAAATAAAAACACAAACAAGAAAATCAAAGTTGCTTACAGCAAAGAAGTACAAATGTTGTGCATGTTCCATGCAAGAATGTGAGGGCCATGTTGAACATGAATTTGGAAGGTAGAGAATGCAAGAAGAAAGCAAGAAATGTGGTGTTTTAGCAGATGAAGAAGCAAAATGATAGTAGGAGAAGTGTTACACGCCAGCAGCAACTAACAACCTAAAATGCAGCGTTGTAGGAGAAGACAAGAAGAGTAGTAAACGACCTAATTGTTTGCGTTTCACGAGAACAACATTTGTGTTTCATATAGATTTTGTGTGTAAATGGAGACAATGTCTATGAAACGTATATGTTCAATAGGTGCATAGGTTTTTGATAAAAAGAGAATAGTCAGGTTGGACGGATAAACTAATTAAAAAATACAGAGTAGCGTAGAATAAGAGAAGGGGTGCCATAGGAGGAGTCTTCGTTTTTTTTGGGTGTCTTCATTTTATGGGTTTTGGTTGGGACATTTTTAAGGGGCAAAGCTATGATCTTTTTGAGACCCATGGAGGGATAACTTCCTGATGCCGGTTCGGAGGTGACATCGACGTCAATTCGGAGGTGACATCGACATCGATGACCTAGGTTAAATGTATTTCACAGTTTTTGTTGTTTCTTTCTCTCTTTAGAAATTTATTAATTGATTTTAGTTTTGTGTATGGATAATTGTATTTTTGTTATTGTTCAATTATTTGTGTATAAACCTATTCGGTATTGTGAAAAGATGAGTTGAATGCATTCACTGGATCATTTATTTACAAACCCATTTTTAGAATTTCGATATAATCCATAATTGTTGTATTTGAAATTCATATGTAGCAACTAATGATTCGTAGTCATTAGGGATAATAAAACCTAGGTTTAATGATGCATCATATCTGGTTGTTGCCTTGATTAGTTAATTTTCCTAATTCATAATGCTATAGGTTATTTGGTGGTTAGGTTTAATTAACGATTGTATATTGATTAAACACTACCTAAGGGAAAACTCGGGTTAATTATTAACCCACGATTAATAATTGCTATGAGAGGTTTGAGAATGAGAAATCATTGAAATATGATTAATTAGGGTATAGGTCAAGATTGAACTAAAGAACTGCCTCCCTACTGAGTTCCCACCTTTATCATTTTTGCATGTTTTATTTAAATTGCTTTTGTTAGCTAGTTTAACTATTTTATTTTCTTATTTCTAAAACCAAAGCCCCCTAAACCTAAGCACCTATTATTTTCATTTAAATAACTTTACACACACTCTCTATAGGATCAACCTAGACTCACCAATGCTACAGTAGTAAGTCTAGTTTATTTTGACTAGTATTACTACGAGTTGTTAATTTTGGCATTGTTGTCGAACAACACGGTGCTTTAGTTTTTGTTTGTGATTTTAATTGGTGTTTTGTATATATTTATTCGTAATTGATTTCTTTTTAGTTATTTTGTGATCCTTTCATTGTTCTGTTTCATGTTTGTGATTGAAGAAAAATGGATGGAAGTAATTTTTCTTTAACTCTTGCTCTCAATCTTATAACCAAGGTTAGACTAATCAATATAACTTTAGTTATGGATGGAATAATCAACAAAGTTACTTCCATAATAGTTTGTAGGATGCACAACAATTCCCATATAGACCAGAAGTTTCTTATTACGATTCAGGTGCATCTCTGGACTACTATATCAAGACTTGTAATGCTAACAATCTTCAATTTCAATAGGGTATGCACTATCTTCAAGAGAGTATATAGCAGACCCAATAGGATATCCAACAATTCTAGTAGGATGAAAGGCAATTTTAGTTTAGTTTCGAAAATTGGGAGAGCCAACAAAACTCAAGTGCATCCTTAGAAGAATTAGTTGATAATATTGCTGCTAACACTTTGCAATTTCAGTAGGATGTGAAATGGTTCTAGCAAGATGCATTGCCTTGGTGGAGAGATATCAATCATCTAGAACCGCAAAGTAAAAAGGAGCAGTCGTGTCAACCCAAGGTGTATTTTTATGGAAACTTTACAAAATGATAAGGAGCTTAAGAATTTTAAGAGCATTACTCAAGGAATTGCAAGAGCATTACTCAAGGAATTACTCTTTAGTTTTACCTAGCAAGTTAGAGGAATTAAACAAAGAAGAAAAAGGTGAAGAGACATTCGAGATCTTTCAAGAAAGCATGGATTCAGTAAAGATCAAAAGTCTAAGGATAGGGAGGATGCTAAATGGGAATGATGATTAGCTAAGGCCATATCAAAATCAACCTCGCATGGAAGTGGCACTAACTGTAATACCTAAAGATAACAATTTTATCACGTGAGGAGAAGAAGGAGTTGAGCAGCGACCCTAAACAAAGGCACTTCTTAGAAGGCAACCCAAGGGAAGTAAATTTCTTTTCATTTACTTTTTCACATTAGTTTTTATATGCTTGTGTGTTTTTGAATTTGTTTGTTTTTACTTGTTTTAAGTTTTCAATCAAAATGAGAGAAAGAATAAAACACAAAATAAACATTTTCTCAGTTTTCTGTTGCTTCTAGATTATATAGTCATGATTAGAATGTGAACTGACTACAGAATTTCATAGCAGCTTTATCATGTACCTTTACTCTTGTGATTGGTCGATGTTTATTATCTTTAGAAGAGTAATGAGAAGTGGTAGACAAAGCCGATGAGATTTTGAGCCTTAGTAGACTGACACATTCACATTAATCATTGCCTTTTGATAATGTGTGACCTTCACAATATGTACATCTTGATTTTTCCTTGAATTTTTATTCGAGACCATAATTTTATCAGAGCATTGACATTGATATGATTAGGCATTCTTTGCTTTTCCAAGCTACATTAGCCAAATAGCCTACCCATTATATGATTTTCCTTTTTGATAAGCCCCTTGAGCTTTATTTGCCTTCACTACAAGAAAAATAGGGTTTAGTGACAGACATTACTGATGGAAAGTGTAGATTTTCCATTAAAATCGGTAAGCTAATTTTGTAACAGAATTTAACGACAAAGCAAGTCTTCAGAGAAGTGGCCATAGGTAATAATTGTTGACAGATGATAGATTTTCCATCACTAATTTACCAATAGATATTTTATTTTTTCGTTATATTTTCCAATGGAAAGTTGGTTTTAGTCGGTAAATTTAGCGATGAATGGTTAATGACTTGTCCGTCGGTAAATTTACTGAAGGAGATGCTACTGATGGATTTCGCATCTCCGTCAATAAATTTGCGACTAACTACACTAACAGAGATTAGTTGTCCGTCAGTAAATTGATAACATTTTATCGATAGACTTTTGTTTTCTGTCGGTAAATAGACTGATACTGTTTTTTTTAATTTTCCCTACATTTAATTTTATTTGATAATCTTATGATTAACGCATAAGTTATATAGTTATCTATTGATAATATTTTTATTTGTCTCTACATTTAATTTGTTAAAACAGAAAGTTGATTGATGATATAAATTAAAAATTATCTTAAGTGATAATAAAAAATTATCTTAATTGTACAACAATAAGTATTTAACAACTATTCATTTGGTGACTATAGCTATGCTATTCATTTGGTGAATGCGGATGTTTTGAATTTTGCGATGAGGTGCTGCCCTTCCCTTTCAACTCATCCACCTCATTACAGAGCTGGGTTATATAATCCATCGATTGTTGCAACTGAGTTGCCAGTGCCTGTATTGTGTTCTAAAGCTCATGGACTTCATTAGGCATGGACCGCCTACTAGATGCTGCTGTACTAGATATAGAGGATTACTAATAACATGTGTTGGCAAATAAACCTAGGTCGAATATCCTTACCATGGTCCCTACCACTTACTCATAAAGATAGGTTTGACTCTCATCAACAACTTCAGACTGTTAAGACTATCATTGGTCCTATCAGAAGGCAATGTTTATGTTAATAAGTGATAATTATTAAGCATTATTATTAAAGTATAAATTTCACATACATTTAGTTCTTTACATTGGGTGTTGACGAAGGTCACACTATCATGCTTCTTAGTGTGAGTGTGGAAAAAGAGCTGACAGGGTGTAGGCTTCGTGCCCATAGACTTTTCCCACATCATAATAAAATGTTATAAGGTAACTACAATTTACAAAAATTTCAACAGAATTTCCTATATTTTTATGATATTTACCCCCTGTTGAATAAATAAAGTAACTCAACAACATAGCCATATATGGCACCAAACATTTATAACATTATCATTCTCTATAATACACATATTTTCATTTCAAAATTCACATATCAACTTAAATTGAAATACATCAAATTTAAAAAATTAGAATATAAGTGTAAAGTGTAAATACTTACAAGTCTCTTTGCATGTTCGTGGTGGGTAATATATCCTCCAGTATATATAGGAGGACTCTCTCCCCTCGATTCTCCACGTCTGTTGGTACAATTATGCTCTAAAGTGGACGTTACCTCGGTTGATGTCTAATATTGCTGCCAACGACTTTATATTTGTTCAAAAATATAAGGTGGTCATACATTAGACTTCTGTATCGCACCAATAAAGTCTCGATAACGTGTACATGCTCATCTCTCCTATAATTTATAAATGACCGCGTTAAATTCAAAACCCCCCAAAAAAATTCTTTCTGGAAAAGAGAAAAAATATAAGATAAGTACTTATAATCTACAATATTTATCTAATTAATGTATAAAAATCAATTAAAAATTCAAAAAATATATTTTTTGTACCTCAAACTCCTAATAATAAAAATCCTTTATTGCCTGAGAGATATTCTTCCATATATAACCCTCAAGATCAATCTTCTCCTTGAATATGGATGCCATGGTTCTTGAGCATAGTCCAATGAAATCGACCTAATATTAAAACAATTAATTTTATATCATTTTTAAATTTAAACCTATAACTTAATTATAAACATATGGTGTTTCATATATTTTCACTTACATATTGTTGACAATTGTGATGTAACTTCTTCCATCAACTCCTTCAGCTTCAGGCCGCCTCTTTCATCCGCATCATTTACCCCTGATATCTCTGTCAGTACAGGGGTGATGGATGGTGTAGCAGTAGGTACGAAAGGTGATGCCTTATCTATAAGTGTAGTAGTTAGAGGTATAACATCTGATTCAGTTGCAGCTGTAGAATGTGATGCTTCACCTAGATAGTAATTAGCTCTAAATCGCGGTCTAAACCTTGGTCGCATCATATCTTGTTTTCTCTTTGGTGGCATATTTTAACCTGAAATTCATATTTTATTAAATATTCTAGAAATATAACAATTTCAATTCATTATATAACAATATATGGTTGATTTAATAATTGATTTATTAAATATAATATTCTATTACAATCATAAATTAATCGCTATCAGCACTTAATTATAAATCAAAATCATCATCATCTTCTTATGAAGAATTAGAATCAAACTCAGGCTCCTCTTTAAATCGCTCGCCCACCTCATCCTCTCAAGATGAAATTTCAACATGTTTATTATTTGGATCGTTCAAAGGTTCATTCTCGTCATACGTAATGGATGCATTTATTTAACAAACATCTTCTTGAAACGCTTCACTTCCAATTCTCTGTTCTCCTTTTCCATGTGATTCAAAAACAACTCTAGGTTTAACTTTACAAACTGCCAACCAATTTGACTTATCTCCCTGTAAACTGGGAAAAGGGACATAATACACCTAGATTGCTTGTATGGCCAACACGAAAAGTTCAAATTATCTATATCTTATTCGCTGGTTGATTTCAACTAGATTGTATCGGCTATACACTTTTTACCAACATTAGAAGTAGGATCAAACTAGTCACACTTAAATATGACACTCCACTTTATTGGCAATGCAGGTTACTCAATTTCAACTATCTTGATAATGTTACCATAGTAATCCATCAATTCTCCTTGTATGCAAACTCCACTATTTATTGTTGCCATACTATGACCATGATATTTGTATGATATTTATATCCATTAACGAAATACACCAGATATGATTTAATAGTTTATAAAGGTCCTTTCACAAGATCACATATGAACTTGTTCTCTATTGGATTTTTTAAGGCCTACACAAAAGAATTATCATATTAATAGTATAATGTCATTTGAACACTTTAATCTTATAATTCAATCATTTCAATAATTGTAAGTGAAAACATACATATTTCTTGAAACATCGAGGAAAGTGTCTTTCAACTTCTTTATTGATATCATCCTGTGTTTTCTCGAGCATTTGCACACATAACCATTCCTCTTATCTCTAAAAAAGTTATTATGTATTTCAGTTATAAATAACATTAAATTTCAAAACCCAAATAATCAATTTCAGCTTACTGCATGAAAGGTTGAACCTCTTGATAGTTCAATAAAATGTAACCATAGGTAGCCTCTATTTCTTTCTCTATTAACATTGTTCTTGTCGAACGTCCATATGTTCATCCAAGATATGTGAAAATGGATAATTTACCATTAGTATCACCCATTCCTCCCTTATCGTCATTATAAGGAACTTTTCTTTCTCTTATGTGAACATGCGGCTCAAAATAATGTGAAAAAATGTACTTGCTTCCTCTATTAAATAAGCATTACATATCGAACCTTCAACTCTAGCCTTGTTTTTGAGATTTTTCTTCAAGTGATGCAAATACCTATATTAGTGAATAGGTTTATTACAATTATGTTATTAAAACATGTTATTATTTCAATTTAAATATTTAATATAATTACCTCTCAAATGGATACTGATCGCAAGGTTACACGCACTAAGTTTTACTATTTATAACCTTGGTGAATTCCGCAAGTGCACGGGTCGTTCATATAGTTCCTAAGGTATTGATCCCACGAGGAGGGCTAACTAGTCCTAAATCTAAGTGATCGGCTGTGTGGTTGAATCTTTTGATTACTCCCTTGGAAACCGAATCAAAAAAATTAATTCCCAGGATTGCAATATAGAGTGCAACCCCGGGTCGTCTCACTTAATCAAAACCTAGAGCAAATGATCTAAGCTAGCTTAATTGTCATGAAATGCAAACTAAATTAGTTAAGAGTGGAGTTTTTGGAATGTTTTGATTTAACTAAATGAATTGAACTAAGTGAACGAAAAGTGTATAAAAAGGTGATTTTGGATTTTTGGGAAATGAAAAATGAAAATTCAAACAATGATCAAATGAGATAAAATTCTCTTGAAAACGAGCTTTGGCTATCATGGTTCCAAACAAATATTTTGGGAGCGAAATTCACTAAGTTTCAAAATGAATAACCTTAAAGAACTCTTTAAGTCTAAGATTTTAATCAATGAACTCCATTTCTTAAAACCTTATTGAATGCATCTTAGTGTGTGTAGTGGGCAAGTCAATGCAAGTGGTCAATTTGGATCAAGCATAATCTCAATATCAAACATGACTAGGCAGATAAAAGAGGATTAACACAATCACCAAAAAGACATATATGAAACTTCATATATTGAACATCCAAGTTCTACATCAACAAACCAAATAACATATTTGTTCAACTCTTGATTAAACTCTAATCAAGAAAATTCTAACTAAAAAGCATAAATCCTAACTCAGGAGTTCATAACAATGTAGAAAGATATGAACGAACTACTCCCCTTTGAAGCCCATTGAACTCAAGCCATCGCTACATCTTCAAGAGAAAATGGTGCTTAGCCGAGCATCCCTCCAGAACTACTCACAACTGTGGGTACACCGACAGCATCCATGGCAGCAACAGAGAGTGACGATGAGAGGTGAAAAATCGGTAATGGATGATGGTCGAGAGTGAGTGATGAAGTGTGTATGTCTGCCTCCCGTCTTAAAACAACAATCCTGGCATAACCTAATTTGGCATGTTTTTAAATGCTGGGTTGCGGGTCGGGTCAGAACAGTGAGAGATTTTTCCAAATATGGTCCGGGTTTGCGAAGGTTCGCCGTGGGGACAAATGACTCTCGCCGCAGCGAACTTTACCCAAAAGGATTTGTTCTTCGCTGGTTCCTTCACCGCGACGAAAGAATTAATCTTCTCCGTGACGAACTTCTCCCGAAAGTTCAGCCTAGATTTATCATTTCTTACCGCGGCAACAGATGGGCTCGCCGCGGCGAACTTCTCCCGAAGGGTATCATTCTTGTTGACTTCAATTCAGCATGTTGACTCCTTTCTTCTTGAGGATCCTACAATCAAAAATAGCAATTTGCAGTATCAATTGTTCTTTAAAAATTTAAGAAATGCAATTAATACAAATTATGACAATTTTGACTATCAAATTGCATAAAATAAAAGTGCACACTCAAGGATTAATTTAAGCACAAAATCAAGAATTAGGAGTCAAAAAGTTTAGTAAAGGCCATGAAAGTGTTGCCAAATTAGGTAATAAACTTGGGCTTAATCACTAAGGTTAGAAGCACTACTAAACAATAATTAATAAACAATAACAAAAAACACAAGAATTAACTAGACTAAATAAACCAAATCAATCAACAAAAATAACGATTAACGATTAACACAAAATTAAAAACAATCACGATGACAATAAAAAATTAAATACGAAATTAAATAGTAATGGAATTTAGCCAATTAACGAACGATGATCACACACCTAAGTTCCACCTAATGAGTTTACCGAAAGAGAGAAAGGGAAAATTACCTATCTTTAATGACAAGCTAACCAATTACGATTTATTGAACTAACAGTTCTGGAAGATCTTAAGGTCAACTACTCTCTCTTAAGTTATAATTGGACACCTAAAGTATAAACCTTAATTAGATTATGTGAGGTTGTAATTGAGAGATTACAACCTCACATAATCTAATTAAGGTTTATTTAGTCATTCACGACTCCTCCTTCTTGTCTTGAACTTGTTAAAGTGTTTATTGTGTTTTGAATAAGGAAATTGCTCATCATCCGTAGCTCCTTCTCTTTGGTTCCTCTTTGAGATTTGATCATTCTTTCTTCATTCTTCCACTCTTCTACACCTTATCTTCTCTTATTTGGTGCCTTAAAAATACCAACCTCAATCTTATACTCTTAAGTGGTGATGATGCCGTGTATGTGTGGTGAGAAAGGAGAGAAAATTGTAAAGTGTTGAAGACTTGGAGAATTAAGAGCTTACTTGGTAAGAATAGTATTTTTATGCTCTTTTATGCTCTTAATTAATAGCTACATGCATAAATTGTGATAA
>JAOQMS010080493.1:0-21330 GCA_027563885.1 Erythroxylum longipes | reverse complement strand
GTGCTTTGTGTGTGAAATGTCTCTAAGTATGGGTTTTGTGGTTACTGTACTTTGAAGCCAATTCTGGACTGTTATGGATTAAATTAGCTCAAGTGGTCTTATGGAAAGTTGTAGAGGAATGTCTTAGTTTTGTAATGATATATAATATGCCATTTTTAGATGTAGAAATTGAAAGATATGAAATTGTGAAGTTTGGATATGGTTTAGGTGATATGTAACAGGGCAGAAACTTTGATTGAGATTTTGACCTAGTTAGTTTCTACAACTTTCTTGAAAAAGTCTAAAGTTAATTCTGTCTCTAAGATTTTCAAATTTTGGTGCAAAGTTGAGTCTGGATTGAGGTTATAGTACTACCGAGACAGAAATTTTGTTTTGATGTTTTCATAAAAATTGAATGGATATAGGCTGAATCAGACAAAGGTGTTTTCACATGGTCACTAGGAACCTTCGGTAGAAAAATAGCTCGTTGGCAAGGTCACTAGGCACCATCGTGGGGTAAAACAACTCGTTGAGCATCTTCAGTAGGTAAAATAGACCATTGGCATAGTCATAAGGCACCTTCAGTAGGCAAAACAGCCCATTGGCACGTCGCTAGTCACCCTCAGTGAGCAAAACAACCTGTTGACTTCGTCATTATACTCCTTGGGTGGTTAAAACCATTGGCAAGGTCGCTAGGTAGCTTCGGTTAGGAAAACAGCCAGTTGGCCCATCACTAGGCACCTTTGGTAGGATAAACAGCCAGTTGGCACACCTTCAGTTGGCAAAACAGTACGTTGAGACGGTCGCTAGGCACATTCGATGGAAAAACAGCCCATTGGCACAGTTCCTAGGCACCTTGGGTGGGCAACACAGCCCATTGGCATTGGTGGGCAAAATAACCCGTTGGCCACCTTTGGTGGGTAAAACAACCCATTGGCACGATCGCTAGGAAACTTCAGTGGGAAAAATAGCTCGTTGGCACACCTTTGCTAGAGAAAACAATCCATTGGCAGGGTCACTAGTAACATTCGGTGGAAAAAATGACCCATTGGTACACCTTCAGTGGGAAAACAACCCATTGGCACACCTTCAGTGGGCAAAATAATCTGTTCACACAGACGCTAGGCACATTTGGTGGAAAAAATAATAAGTTCGTGCACCTTCAGTGGGTAAGACAGCTTGTTGGCATGGTCGCTAGGCACCTTTGGTGGGAAAAACAACCCGTTGGCATGGTCACTAGGCACCTTCGGTGACCACCCATTGGAATGATCACTAGGCACCTTCGGTAGGCGAAACAGTCTGTTGGCATAGTGGCTAGGCACCTTTGGTGGGAAAAATAGCCCGTTGGGCACCTTCGGTGGGCAAAACATCCTATGGCATGATGTTTGGGCACCTTCTGTGGGAAAAACAGCCTATTGGCACACCTTCTGTGGGAAAACAGTCTGTTGGCATGGTCGCTAGGCACCATCGGTGGGCAAAACATCTCGTTGGGCATCTTTGTTGGGAAAAACAGCCCGTTGGCACAGTCGCTAGGTACCTTCAGTGGCAAAACAGCTCATTGGCATGGTCGTTAGGCATCTTCGGTGGGCAAAACAGCCAGTTGGTACGGTCACTAGGCACCCTCGGTGGTTAAAACAACTCGTTGGCACAGTCGCTAGGCACCTTTGGTCGACAAAACAACCCCGTTTGCACCGTCGCTAGGCACCTTCTATGGCCAAAACAGCCAGTTGGCACATTCACTAAGCATCTTTGGTGGGAAAAGCAGCCAGTTGGGCACCTTCAGTGGGCAAAACAGCCAATTGGCATGGTCACTAGGCCGCCTCAGTGGGTAAAACAACCCGTTGGCATAGTCGCTAGGTAACTTCGGTGGGCAAAACAGCCCGTTGGCACGGTGACTAGGCACTATTGGTGGGAAAAGTAATCGGTTATGCACCTTCGATGGGTAAAACAACCTGTTGGCATGATCGCTAGGCACCTTTGGTGGGAAAAACAACCTATTGGCATGGTCACTAGAAACCTTCGGTAGAAAAATAGCTCGTTGGTAAGGTCGCTAGGCACCATTGGTGGGTAAAACAACTCGTTGAGCATCTTCAGTGGGTAAAATAGACCATTGGCATAGTCACAAGGCACCTTCAGTGGACAAAACAGCCCATTGGCATGTCGCTAGTCACCCTCAGTGGGCAAAACAACTTGTTGACTTCGTCATTATATGCCTTGGGTGGCCAAAGCAACCCATTGGCAAAGTCGCTAGGTAGCTTCGGTTGGGAAAACAACCCGTTGCCCCGTCGCTAGGCACCTTTGGTGGGATAAACAACCAGTTGGCACACCTTTGGTAGGGAAAACAGTACGTTGAGACGGTCGTTAGGCACATTTGGTGGAAAAACGGCTCATTGGCACAGTTCTTAGGCACCTTGGGTGGGCAAAACAGCCCATTGGCATTGGTAGGCAAAAGATACCGTTGGCCACCTTCGGTGGATAAAACAACCCATTGGCACGATCGCTAGGAAACTTCAGTGGGAAAAATAGCTCGCTAGCACACCTTTGCTAGAGAAAACAATCCGTTGGCAGGGTCACTAGTAACATTCGGTTGGAAAAAATGACCGATTGGCACACCTTCGGTGGGAAAACAACCTATTGGCACACCTTCAGTGGGCAAAATAGTCTGTTAGCACAGACGGTAGGCACATTTGGTGGAGCAAATAGCACGTTCGTGCACCTTCGGTGGGTAAGATAGCCTGTTGACATGGTCGTTAGGCACCTTTGGTGGGAAAAACAACCCGTTGGCATGGTCACTAGGCACCTTTGGTGGCCAAAACAACCCATTGGCATGGTCACTAAGCACCTTCGGTAGGCAAAACAGCCTGTTGGCATAGTGGCTAGGCACTTTTGGTGGGAAAAACGACCCGTTGGGAACCTTCAGTGGGCAAAATAGCCTATGGCACGGTCTTTGGGCACCATCGGTGGGCCATTGGCACACCTTCTATGGGAAAATAGTTTGTTGGCACAGTCAATAGGTGCCATCGGTGGGTAAAACATCACCTTTGTTGGAAAAAATAACCCGTTGGCACAGTCGCTAGGCACCTTCAATGGCAAAACAGCCCATTGGCACGATCGCTAGGCATCTTCGGTGGGCAAAACTGCCCGTTGACATGGTCACTAGGCACCCTCGATAACAACCCATTGGCATAGTCGCTAGGCATCTTGGGTCGACAAAACAACCCCGTTCGTGATCGCTAAGCACCTTCTATGGCCAAAACAGCCAGTTGGCACATTCACTAGGCATCTTTAGTGGGAAAAGCAGCCAGTTGGGCACCTTCAGTGGGCAAAATAGCCAATTGGCATGGTCACTAGGCAGCCTCGGTGGGTAAAACAACCCGTTGGCATGGTCGTTAGGCAACTTCGGTGGGCAAAACAGCCCGTTGGCACGGTGACTAGGCACCATTGGCAGGAAAAACAACCGGTTATGCACCTTCGATGGGTAAAACAACCCGTTGGCATGGTCGTTAGGCACCTTTGGTGGGAAAAAAATCATATTGGCATGATCACTTTGCACCGTTGGTGGAAAAAAAGCCCATTGGGCACTTTTGGTTGGCAAAACAGCCCATTGACACAATCGCTAGGCACCTTCTTTGTGTAAAACAACTCATTTGTTGCATAGCTAGGCACCTTCTGTAGGAAAACAACTGGTTGGGCACCTTCGATTGGTAAAACAGCTCAATTGATAGGCACCTTTGGTGGGAAAAATAGCACGTTGGCACAACTTTGCTGGGCAAAACAGTCCGTTGGCACCATCGGAAGACAGCTTCAGTGGAAAAAACAATCTGTTGGCATGATGGCTAGGCACCTTTGGTCGGTAAAACAGCCCATTGGCACGGTTGCTAGCCCCCTTCGGTAGGCAAAATGACCTATTGGCATGATCGCTAGGTGTATTAGTGGACAAAACAGTCCATTGGAACAATTGCTAGACACCCTCGATGGGAAAAACAGCCCATTGGGCACCTTCGATGTGTAAAACAGCCCATTTGCACGGTCGTTAGGCTTCTTCGGTGGGCAAAACAATCTATTGGCATGGTCGCTATGCACCTTGGGTGGGTAAAACGGCCTGTTGGTAGAGTCGCTAGGCACTTTCGGTGGAAAAAACAGCCTGTTGGGCACCTTCAGTAGGTAAAATGCCCCATTGGCAAGGTCGCTAGGCACCTTTGGTGGGAAAAAACAACCCGTTGGCACTGCTGCTAGGCCCCGTCGGTGGAAAAAAAACTCATTATGCACCTTCGATGGGCAAAACAGCCTGTTGGCACAGTCGCAAGGCAACTTCTGTGGAAAAACTACCCATTGGGCAACTTTGGTGAGTAAAACAACCCGTTGGCACGGTCATTAGGAACCTTCGGTGGAAAAACAACACGTTGGCACAATCCCTAGGCACTTTCAATGGTCAAAATAGCCTGTTGGCACTATTTCTAGCCACCCTCGGTGGGAAAACAACCTTTTGGGCACCTTCAGCAAGTAAAACAGTTTGTTAGGCATCTTCGGTGGCAAAACATTCCGTTGGCAAAGTCGCTAGGCACATTTGGTGGAAAAAACAATCCGTGACATGATGGCTAGGCACCTTCGGTGTGCAAAACAATCCATTGGCGCTATGCACCTTGAGTGGGAAAAATAGCTCATTGGCACGATCGCTAGGGACCTTCTGTGGGAAAAATGACCTGTTGGGCACTTTTGGTTAGCAAAATAGCCTATTGGCACGGTCGCTAGGCACCTTAGGTGGGAAAATAGCTCGTTGGGCACATTTGGTGGGTAAAATAGCCCGTTGGCACAGTCGCTAGGCCCCTTCAATAGGCAAAACGACCCATTGGCACGATCGCTAGGCACATTAGTGGGCAAAACAGTCCATTAGCATAGTTGCTAGACACCCTCGATGGGAAAATAGCCCATTGGGCACCTTTGGTGTATAAAACAACCCATTAGCACGGTCTCTAGGCTCCTTCAGTGGGAAAAACAACTCATTGGAACGGTCGCTAGGCCCTGTTGGTGGAAAAACAACTCATTGGCACGGTCGCTAGGCACTTTCAATGGGCAAAGCAGCCTATTGGCACTGTTTCTAGCCACCCTCGGTGGGAAAAACAACACTTTGTGCACAATCGGTGGTTACCCATTCAAAGGATTGTTAGCCACCTTCGATGGGCAAAACATTCCATTGGCACGGTCGCTAGGCCCCTTTGGTGCGAAAAACAGCTCATTGGCCACATACAGTAGGCAAAACAGTCTGCTGGGAAGATCGCTAGGAAACTTTGGTGGGTAAAATAGCCCGTTGACATAGTAGCTAGGCACCAATGGTGGGCAAAACAACCCGTTGGGCAGCATCAGTGGGTAAAACAGACCGTTGGCACGGTCACTAGGCACCTTCATTAGGCAAAACAATCTTTTGTCATGATCGATAGGTACCCTCGGTGGGCAAAACAGCCTGTTGGTAAGGCCACTAGGCACCTTCAGTGGGCAAAATAGCCCATTGGGCACAATTGGGGGGCAAAACAACCTATTGGCATGGTCGCTAAGTACCCTCGGTGGGCAAAACAACCAGCTGGTACGATCGCTAGGTATACTTGGTGCGTAAAACAACCTGTTGGCGTGGTCGCTAGGTAGCTTCGGTGGGAAAACAACCTGTTGGCATAGTGGCTAGGCACCTTTGGTGGGAAAAAGAGCCTATTAGGTAGCTTCGGTGGGGAAAACAACCTCTTATCACAGTCGCTAGGCATCGTCGAGGGGCAAAATAACTCGTTTAAACGGTCATTAGGCACTTCGGTAGGCAAAACAACACGTTGGCAAGGTCGCTAGGTACCTTCAGTGGGCAAAAGAACCCATTGGCACAGTCACTAGGCACCCTCGGTGGGCAAAACAACCCATTGGCAAGGTTGCTAGGTACCTTCGGTGGGCAAAACAACCTACTGGGACAGTCACTAGGCACCCTAGGTGGGAAAAACAACTTGTTGGTAGGGTTGTTAGGCACCTTCGGTGGGCAAAACAACACATTGATAGGGTCGCTAGGCACCCTCAGTGGGCAAAACAACCTGTTGGCAAAGTCACTAGGCACCGTCAGTAGCCAAAACAACCCGTTGGCAGGGTCGCTAGACACATTCGGTGTAAAAATCAGGGCATTCATGCCCCTTCGGTCGGTAAAACAACCCGTTGGCATGGTTGCTAGGCACCTTCAGTTGGCATAATAGTTCGTTGGTAAGTTTGCTAGGAACATTCGGTGGAAAAAATAGTGCGTTGGCACACTTTTGGTGGGCAAAATAGCCCTCTTGGCACACCTTTGTTGGGCAAAATTGCCTGTTGGTACGATCGCTTGATGGGAAAAATAGCCCGTTGGGAACCTTCGGTGGGTAAAATGGCCCACTGGTATGGTCGTTGGGAACCTTTTGTGGGCAACAAACCCTTTGGCATGGCCGCTAGGCACCTTTGGAGGCAAAATAGCCCATTGTCAAAGTCTCTAGGCACCTTTGGTGGGAAAACAACCAGTTAGGCCAACAACCCATTGGCATGGTCACTAGGCACCTTTAGTAGGAAAAACAAATCGTTGACATGGTCGCTATGCAAATTTGGTGGCCAAAACAGTATGTTGGCATGGTGGCTTGGCACCTTCGGTGTCCAAAATAGCCCGTTGGCATGATGGCTAGGCTCTTTCGGTGGGCAAAACAACTCGTTGCCATGGTCGCTAGGAACCTTCGTTAGGAAAAACAACCCATTGGCACAATTGCTAGGCACCTTTGGTGGGCAAAATAGCCTATTGTCATGGTAGCTAGGCAACCTCGATGGACAAAACAGCCCGTTGGTGCGGTCACTAGGCACCCTCGATGGGCGAAAGAGCCCGTTGAGCATGGTGTCTAGGCACCTTGGAAGGGTAAAACAGCTCGTTGGCATAGTCCCTATGCACCTTCGGTGGGCAAAACAACTCATTGACACAATTGCTAGGCACCATCGGTGGGTAAAAAAGCCCGTTGGCACGGTCTCTAGGCAACTTCGGTGGAAAAAACAACCCATTGGCACACCTTCGGTGAGAAAAATAGTCCATTGGCACAGTCGCTAGGCACCATCCGTGGGCAAAATAACCCATTGGCATAGTTGCTAGGCACTTTTCGCTGGCAAAACAACCCATTGGCACAGTCACTAGGCACCTTCGATGGGAGAAACTGCCCATTGGGCACCATCGGTGGGTAAAACAACCCGTTGGAATGGTCACTAGGCACCTTTGTTGGGAAAAACAACCAGTTGGCCACCTTCGGTAGGAAAAAAATCCCTTTGGCACAGTGGCTAGGCAACTTTGATGGGTCAAACAGGCCGTTGGCATGGTTGCTAGGCACCTTTGGTGGGAAAAATAGTCCGATGGCATGGTCATTAGGCACTATTAATGGGTAGAACAACTCGTTAGCACGGTCGCTACGTACCTTGCGTGGGCAAAACAACCTATTGGGATCCTTTAGGGTTAAAACAACCCACTAGCATGATTGCTAGGACCCTCCGGTTGGGAAAATAGCCCGTTGGCATAATTTCCAGGCACCTTTTGTGGGCAAAACAACCTGTTGGCATGGTCGCTAGGTACCTTCGGTAGGAAAAACAACATGTTGGCACAGCTTCGATAGGCAAAAATGTCCTTTGGCACGGTCGCTAGGCAACTTCGGTGGGAAAAATAGCCCCTTAGGCAACTTTGGTGAGTAAAATAACCCGTTGGCATGGTCGCTAGGCACCTTCATTGGGCAAAATAGCCTATTGGTACTGTTTCTAGCCACCCTCGGTGGGAAAAACAGGCCTTCGGCAAACCTTTAGTGGGCAAAATAGTGGTTGTTAGGCCCCGTTAGTGGGAAAAACAACTTATTGGGAACCTTCGGTGGGAAAAACAACACGTTTGCACGGTTGCTACACACCTTCGGTGCATAAAACAACCCTTTGGCATGGTCGCCAAGCACCTTCAGTGGTCAAAACAGCCAGTTGGGCTCTTTCGGTAGGAAAAATAACCCATTGGCACAGTCACTAAGCATCTTTAGTAGGAAAAACAACCCGTTGACATGATTGTTAGGCACTTTCAGTCGCCAAAATAACCCGTTAGCACAGTGGCTAGGCACCTTCAATGGCCAAAACAGCACATTGGCATGGTGGCTACGCAACTTTGGTTGGCAAAACAACCCATTAGCATGGTAGCTAGGCACCTTTGTTGGGAAAAAACCCATTGGCACGATCGCTAGGCACCTTTGGTGGGCAAAACAGCCTGTTGGCACGGTAGCTAGGCACCTTGGATGGGCGAAACAGCCCGTTGGCACAGTCGCTATGCCCGTTCGGTGCGAAAAACATCCCATTGGGCACTTTTGGTTGGTAAAACAGCCCGTTGGCACGGTTGCTAGGAACCTTCTGTGAGAAAAACAACCCCTTGTGTACCTTTGATGGGTAAAACAACCAGTTCGCATGGTTTCCAGGCACCTTTGGTGGGTAAAACAGCCTGTTTGCACAGTCGGCAGGCACCATCGGTGGGCAAAATAGCCAGTTGGCATGGTCGCTTGACACTTTTGGTGGGAAAAACAGCCAGATGGCGCAGTCGCTATGCCCCTTTGGTTGAAAAAACAACCCATTGGGCACTCTTGGTTGGCAAAACAACCTATTGGCATGGTCACGAGGCACCTTCTATCGCCAAAACAGCCCAATGGCATGTTTGTTAGACACCTTAGATGGGCAAAACAGCCTGTTGGCATAGTAGGTAGGCACACTAGGTAGGAAACAACCCATTGGGCACTATCTCTAGGCACCTTGGATGGGCAAAATAGCCCTTTGGCACGGTCGCTAAGAACCTTTGGTGGGAAAAACAGCTCGTTGGGTACCTTCGGTGTGTAAAACAACCCGTTCGCACGGTTGCTAGGCACCTTTCATGGTTAAAACAGCCCATTTCCAAGATCGCTAGGCACGTTTGGTGGGAAAATAGTTAATTGGCATGGTCGCTAGGCACCTTTAGTGAGAAAAACAACCAGTTGGGCACCTTTGGTGGGAAAAAAACCCATTGGGCACTTTTGGTTGGCAAAACAACCCATTGGCGCAATTGCTGGGTGCCCTCGGTGGGCAAAACAACCCGTTAGCATTGTCAATAGGCACCTTCGGTGGGCAAACCAGCCTGTTCGCAAGGTTGCTAGGCACCTTTGGTGGGAAAAACAGCCTGTTGGCAAGCTTTAATGGGGAAAATAGCACGTTGGAAAGGTTGCTAGGCACCTTTGGTGGGAAAAACAACCCGTTAGCATGATCGTTAGGCAACATCAGCAGGCAAAACATCTCTTAGGGCACCTTCGGTAGGTAAAACACCCCGTTGGCAAGGTCACTAGGCACCCTCGGTGGGCAAAACAGCCATGGCTAGGCACCGTGGGTGGGCAAAACATCCCATTGGCATGGTTGCTAGGCACATGCGGTGGGCAAAATAGCTAGTTGGCACGGTCACTAGGCAGCCTCGGTGGGCAAAACAACCCGTTGGCATGGTCGCTAGCACCTTCAGTGGGCTAAACAGCCCATTGGCATTGTGGCTGGGCACCTTAGCTGGGCAAAACAGCCATTTGGCATGTTCTCTAGGCACATTCAATGGAAAAACAGCCCGTTGGGCACCTTCGTTTGGCAAAATAGCCCGTTGGCATGGTCGCTAGGCACCTTCGGTGGGAAAAACAACATATTGGAACACCTTCAGTGGGAAAAATAGACCGTTGGTACGGTCGATTGACACCCTTAGTGGGCAAAACAGCCCGTTGGCAAGGTCATTAAGCACCCTCGGTGGGCAAAATAGCCATTGGGTAACTTTGGTTGGTAAAACAGCCAGTTGGCAAGATCGCTAGGCGCCTTTGGTGGGTAAAATAGCCTGTTGGGCACCTTCGATGGGTAAAACAACCCGTTAGCACGATCACTAGGCCCTTTCGATTGGAATAACAACCCATCAATAAAGTCGGTACGCACCCTTGGTGGGCAAAACAACCCATTTCCATAGTCGCTGAGCATCTTTGGTGGGAAAAACAGCCAGTTGGGCACCATTGGTGTGAGTAACAGCCTATTGGCACGGTCATTAGGCACCTTCGGTGGGCAAAACAAATCATTGACACGGTCGCTTTGGACCTTCGGTGGCCAAAATAGCCTGTTGGCATAGTGGTTAGGTACCTTTAGTGGCCAAAACTACCTGCTGGCATAGTGTCTAGGCACCTTCGGTGGGCAAAACAACCCATTTCCATGGCCGCTTGGCATCTTCATTAGGAAAAACAACCTATTGGCACGATCGTGAGGCACCATTGGTGGGCAAAACAATCCTGTTGACAAACCTTTAGTGGGCAAAATAGCCTGTTGGCATGATCGCTAGGCACCTTTGGTGGGGAAAACAACCCATTGGCAAGGTCGCTAGGTACCCTGGGTGGGCAAAACAGCCTATTGGCACAGTCTCTAGGTAGCTTCGGTGGGCAAAAGAGCCCGTTGACACAGTTGCTAAGCACCATTAGTGGGTAAAAGAACCCGTTGGCACGGTCGCTAGGCAACATCGGTGGGAAAAACAACCCATTGGAACACCTTCGGTGAGCAAAAAAATTTGTTGCCATAGTCGCTAGGCACCGTCGGTGGGCAAAATTACCCGTTAGGGTAGTCGCTAGACACTTTTGGTGGGTAAAACAACCCTTTGGCACGATCACTGCCCGTTGGGAACCGTTGGTGGGTAAAATAGCCCGTTGGCATAGTCCCTAGGTACCTCTGGTGGGAAAAATAACCAATTGGCCACCATTGATGGGCAAAAAAATCCCTTTGGCACAGTGGCTAGGCACCTTCGGTGGGAAAAACAACCCGTTGGCAAACCATCAATGGACAAAAAAGTCTGTGCCATGATCGCTAGGTAGGTTCGGAGGAAAAAATAGCACGTTCGTACCACTTAGGTGGGTAAAACAGCCCATTGGCATGGTTGCTAGGCACATTCGGTGGGAAAAACAGTTCGATGGCACGGTCGTTAGGGACTGTTAGTAGGCAAAATAACCCGAGGGCCACTGGGCCCCTTCAGTGGGAAAACAACCCATTGGGCACCTTTAGTGGGCAAAACAACCCGTTGGCATGGTTGCTAGGCACCTTTGGTGAGTAAAGAAGCCTGTTGGGCACCTTCAGGGGTAAAAAAATCCGTTGGCACAGTTGCTAGGCCCTTTTGGTTGGCAAAAGAGCCCATTGGCACAATCACTAGGCACTTCAGTGGGCAAAACAGCCTGTTGGCACAGTTACTAGGCACCCTCGATGGGAAAAATAGCCTATTGGGCACCTTTGGTGGGTAAAACAGCCCATTGGCACAGTCGCTAAGCTTGTTTAGTAGGCAAAACAACCCCTTGGCATGGTTGCTAGTCAACTTCGGTGGGAAAAATGGCCCGTTAGGCAACTTTGGTGAGTAAAACAACCCGTTGGCATAGTTGCTAGGAACCTTTGGTGGTAAAACAGCTCGTTGGGACGGTCGCTAGGTACCTTCGGTAGGTAAAAGAGCCCATTGGTACTGTTTCTAGCCACCCCCGGTGGGAAAAACAGGCCTTTGGCAAACCTTCGATAGGCAAAACAGACCGTTGGGCACCTTCGGTGGAAGAAACAACCAATTGGGTGCCTTCGATGGGAAAATAACCCATTCGCTTAGTCGCTAGGGACCTTAAGTGGGCAAAACAGTCCGTTGGCATAGTCATTAGGCACCCTCGGTGGGAAAAACTAGCCTGTTGGCACGGTCTCCGGGCACCTTCGGCAGGCAAAACTGCCCGTTGGCACAGTCGCTAAGCACCTTTGGTGGGAAAAACAGCCAGTTGGCTAACTTCGGTGGACAAAAAATCCCTTTGGTACAGTGGCTAGGCAACATCGATGGGTAAAATAGGTCGTTGGCATGGTTGCTAGGCACCTTTGGTGGGAAAAACAGTCAGATGGCACGGTCGCTAGGCACTATTAGTGGGTAAAACAACCTGCTGGCATGGTCGCTAGGCACCTTCGATGGATAAAACAGCCTATTGGGCACCTTCGGGGTTAAAATAACTCATTGGCACGGTCGCTAGGCCCCTTCAGTTGGCAAAATAGCTTGTTGGCATGGTTGCTAGGCACCTTTTGTGGGCAAAACAACCCGTTGTGCACCTTTGTTGGGCAAAACAGCCTATTCTCATGGTCGCTAGTAACCTTCAGTGGGAAAAATAGCATGTTAGCACACCTTCGATGGGCAAAACTGTCCGTTGGCACTGCTGCTAGGCACCTTCGTTAGGAAAACAACCAGTTCGAACGGTTGCTGGGCACCTTCTGTGGGCAAAACAACCTATTGACACAGCCACTAGGCCCCTCCAATGGGAAAAACAACTCATTAAGCACCTTCGGTGGGAAAAACAACACATTGGCACGATTGCTACACACCTTCGGTGGGTAAAATAGCCTTTTCGCATGGTCGCTAAGCACCTTCAGTGGTCAAAACAACCCGTTGGCATGGTCGCTAGGCACCTTTGGTGGGAAAAATAGCCAGTTAGGCTCCTTTGGTAGGAAAAATAGCCCATTGGCATAGTCACTAGGCATCTTCGGTGGGCAAAACAACCCGTTGACATAGTCGTTAGGCACCTTCAGTCGCTAAAACAACCTATTAGCACAGTGGCTAGGCACCTTTAATGGCCAAAGCAGCCCGCTGGCATGGTGTCTATGTACCTTCGATTGGCCAAACAACCCATTGGCATGGTCGCTAGGTACCTTTGTTAGGAAAACAACCCATTGACACGATACATAGGCACCTTTGGTGGGCAAAACAACCTGTTGGCACGGTAGCTAGGCACACTGGGTAGGCAAAACAGCCCGTTGCCATGGTCGTTAGGCAGCCTAAGTGGGCAAAACAACCCACTGGGTACGGTCTTTAGGAACCTTGGATGGACAAAATAGCCCATTGGCACGGTCGCTAAGAACCTTTGGTGGGCAAAACAGCCTGTTTGTATAGTTGCTCTGCACCTTCGATGGGTAAAACAGCCTATTTGTAAGATCACTAGGCACCTTTGGTTGGCAAAACAGCTTATTGGCATGGTTGCCAGGCACCTATGGTGGGAAAAACAACTAGTTGGGCACCTTTGGAGGGAAAAATAACCTATTGGGCACTTTTTCTTGGCAAAACAACCCATTGGCGTGGTTGCTATACACCCTGGGTGGGCAAAACAACTTGTTGGCATTGTCACTAGGCACCTTCGGTGGGCCAAACATCCTTTTGGCAAGCTTGAGTGGGGAAAATAGCCCGTTGGCAAGCTTGAGTAGGGAAAATAGCTCGTTAGGAAGGTTGCTAGGCACCTTCGGTGGGAAAAAGAGCTCGTTGGCACACCTTTGGTGGAAAAACAATCCGTTGGCATGATCGTTAAGCAACATCAGTGGCCAAAACATCCCGTAGGGCACCTTTAGTGGGTAAAACAGCTCGTTGCCACGGTCGCTAGGCACCTTCGGTGGAAAAAATAACGGTGGCTAGGCATCATGGGTGGGAAAAACATCCCGTTAGCATAGTGGCTAGGCACCTTTGTTGGGAAAAACAGCCTGTTCTGCACCTTCGATGGAAAAAATAGCCAGTTGGCATGGTTGCCAGGTACCTTTGGTGGGAAAAATAGCACATTGGCACACCTCTAGTGGGCAAAATTGTCCATTAGCATGGTAGCTAGGCACCATTGATGGGAAAACAACCAGTTCGCTTAGTCAGTAGGCACATTCGGTGGGTAAAACAGCCTGTTGGCACAGTCACTAGGCACTTTTGGTGGGAAAAACAGCCAGTTGGGTGCCTTCGATGGGCAAAATAGCCCGTTGGCACGGTCCCTAGGCACCATCGGTGGGCAAAACAACCTGTTGGCAGGGTCACTATGTACCTTCAGTGGACAAAACAACCCATTGGCATGGTCACGGTGGCTAGGCACCTCTGGTGAGAGAAATAGGTCATTGGGCACTTTTAGTGGGTAAAATAACTGGTTAACACGGTCGCAAGACACCGTCGGTGGGAAAAATAGCTATTGGCACAACTTCGGTGGCAAAACAGTCTGTTGGCATGGTCGCTAGGCATATTCATTGGAACAAACAGAGCGTTCGCGCTCCTTTGATGGGTAAAACAACACGTTGGCACAGTTGCTATGCACCTTTGGTGGGAAAAACAGCTCAGTCCTTTGGTAAGGTTGCTAGGCAAATTCGGCGGAAAAAATAGTGCGTTAGTTCATCTTTGGTGGGGAAAACAGCTCCGTTAACACACCTCTGATGGGTAAAACAACCCGTTGATACGATCGCTAGGCACTTTCGGTGGGAAAAACAGCTCATTGGGCACCTTCAGTGGGTAAAACAGCCAGATGCCACAGTTGCTAGGCACTATTAGTGGGTAAAACAACTCCGCATGGCCACTAGGGCCATTTGATTGCAAAAACAACCGATTGGCACAATAGCTATGCACCTTCGTTGGGCAAAACAACCCATAGGCATGGTAGCTCGGCCCCCTTGATGGGAAAAACAACCTGTTGACCCGAGTGCTATGCACCTTCGGTTGGCAAAACAGCTCATTGGCACAGTGGTTAGGTACTTCGGTGGGCAAAACAGCCTATTGGCACGGTTGCTAGGAACCCTCAATGGGAAAAAATGTCTGTCGGGATTGGGTAAAATAGCTTGTTGGCACGGTCGCAAGGCACCTTTGGTGGGAAAAACAACCCATTGGCACAACCGCTAGGCACCTTCGGTGGGAAAAACAGCTCGTTAGGCACCTTTGGTGAACAAAACAACTCGTTTGCACTGTTGCTACGCACCTTCGGTCGATAAAATAGCCTATTGGCACGATCGCCAGGCACCTTCGGTGGGTAAAACAGCCCATTAGCATGATTGCTAGACACCTTTGGTGGGAAAAATAGCTAGTGGGCACCTTAGGTGGGAAAAATAGCCCGTTGGCACTGTTGTTAGGCACCTTTGGTAGGAAAAACAACCAGCTGGATAACTTTGGTGGGAAAAACAGCCCATTGACACAGTCACTAGACATATTCGGTGGGGAAAACAATCAGTTGACATGGTCGCTAAGCACCCTCAGTGGCCAAAACTCCCTATTGGCTTGATTGCTAGGAACCTTTGTCAGGAAAAACAACCCGTTGGCATGATCGCTAAGCACCTTTTGTGGCAAAAACAACCCATTGGCATGGTAGCAAGGCAACCTCGGTAGGCAAAATAGCCCGTTGACACGATCACTAGGCACCCTCGGTGGGCAAAACAACCTAATGGTCACAGTCTCTAGGGACTTTGGAAGGGCAAAACATCCCGTTGGCACAGTCGTTAGGCACTTTCGATAGGAAAAACAACTCGTTGGCACAGTTGCTAGGCACCATCAGTGGGTAAAACAACCTGTTAGCACAGTCCCAAGTAACTTCGGTGGGAGAAACAACCCATTGGCACACCTTCGGTGAATAAAACATTCCATTAGCACAGTCGCTGGGCACCAACGGTGGCCAAAACAACCCGTTAGCATGGTCGGTAGGCACCTTTGGTGGGCAAAACAGCCCATTGGGCACCTTTAGTGGGCAAAACTACCCGTTTGCCCGGTTGCTAGGCCCCTTCGGTGGGAAAAACTACCCATTGACATCATCGGTGGGTAAAACAACACGTTGGCGCAATTGCTAGGCACCTTTAGTGGGTAAAACAACAAGTTGTCCACCTTTGGTGGGACAAACATGCCTTTGGCACGGTGGCTAGACAGCTTTGATGGGCAAAACAGTCTATTAGCACACTCTCTAGGCACATTTGGTGGAGAAAATAGTATGTTTGCGCACCTTCGATGGGTAAAACAACCTATTGGCATGATCCTTAGGCACCTTCGATGGGTAAAACAACCTGTTGGCATGGTTGCTAGGCACCTTTGGTGGGAAAAACAGTCAGATGGCACAGTACTTAGCCACTATTAGTGGGTAAAACAACCTGCTGGCATGATCACTAGGCACCTTCGGTGGGCAAAACAGCCTATTGGGCACCTTCAGGGTTAAAACAACTTGATGGCATGGTCGCTAGGCCCCTTTGGTTGATAAAATAGCTTGTTGGCACGGTTGCTAGGCACCTTTTGTGGGCAAAACAACCCGTTGTGGACCTTTGTTGGGCAAAACAGCCTGTTGTCATGGTCGCTAGTAACCTTCAATGGGAAAAATAGCATGTTGGCGCACCTTCGATGGGCAAAACTGTCCGTTAGCACCGCTGCTAGGCACCTTTCGTGGGAAAACAACCAGTTTGCGTGGTGGCTGGGCACCTTCTGTGGGCAAAACAACCCATTGACACAACCATTAGGCCCCTCAAGTGGGAAAAATAGCTCATTAGGCACCTTCGGTGGGAAAAATAACACGTTGGCACGATTGCTACACACCTTCGGTTGGCACCGTTAGTGGGTAAAACAGCCTGTTGGCATGGTAGCTAGGCACTGTTGGTGGGTAAAACAGCCCATTGGCACCTTTGGTGGGCAAAACAAACCGTTGGCATATTCGCTAGGCACCTTTGGTGGAAAAACAACCAGTTGGGTACCTTCGATGGGTATAACAGCCCGTTGGCATGGTCGCCAGGCACCTTTTGCAGGAAAAACAAACCGTTGGGTACCTTTGGTGGGTAAAATAGCCCATTGGCATGTCATCTAGGCCCCTTCAGTGGGCAAAATACTCGTGGGCATGGTCACTGGGCAATTCGATGGGTAAAATACCCATTGGCATGGTAAGCACCCTTGATGAGAAAAACAACCCGTTGGTATGGTCGTTAGACATCCTTGGTGGGCAAAACAACGCTTTGACACAGTCGCTAGACACTTTATGTGGGCAGAATAGTATGTTGGCACGGTCTCTAAGCACCTTAGGTGGGCAAAACAGCCATTTGGCACGTTTGCTAGGCACATTCGGTGGAAAACAACCCGTTAGGCACCTTTATTTGGCAAAATAGCCCGTTGACATGGTCGCTAGGCACCTTCGGTGGGAAAAACAACACATTGGAACATCTTCGGTAGGCAAAACAGTCCGTTGGCACAGTCGGCCGACACCCTTGGTGGGCAAAACAGCCCGTTGGTAAGGTCGTTAAGCACCCTCGGTGGGCAAAACAACCTGTTGGGCAATTTTTGGTTGGTAAAACAGCCAATTGGCATGATCGCTAGGCACCTATATTGGGCAAAACAGCCTGTTGGGCACCTTCAATGGGTAAAACAACCCATTGGCACGATCGCTAGGCCCCTTCAGTTGGCATAACAACCCGTTGGCACAGTCGGTAAGCATCCTCGGTGGGCAAAACAGCCTGTTGTCATGATCGCTGAGTAACTTTGGCGGGAAAAAAGCCAGTTGGGCACCATTGGTGTGAGAAACAACCCATTGACACGGTCACTAGGCACCTTTGGTGGGTAAAACAAATTGTTGACATGGTCGCTTTGGACCTTCGATGGACAAAACAGCCTATTAGCACGGTGGCTAGGCACCTTCGGTGGGTAAAACAACCCGTTGCCATGGTCGCTCGACACCTTCATTATGAAAAACAGCCCATTGGCGTGATCGCTAAGCACCTTTGGTGGGCAAAATAGCCCGTTGGCACATTAGATAGGCAACCTTGGTAGGCAAAATAACCCATTAGCACGGTCGCTAGGCACCCTCAGTGGGCAAAACAGCCCTCTTGGCATAGTGCCTTGGCACCTTAGAAAGGTAAAACATCTCATTGGCACAGTCTCTAAGTAGCTTCGGTGGGCAAAACAGCTCGTTGACACAGTTGCTAGGCACCATTAGTGGGTAAAACAACCCGTTGGCACAGTAGCTTGGCAACATCGGTGTGAAAAACAACCCATTGGCAAACCTTCGGTGAGCAAAACAGTCAATTGGCATAGTCGCTAGGCATCATCGGTAGGCAAAATAACCCATTGGAGTAGTCGCTAGGCACTTTTGGTAGGCAAAACAGACCATTGGAAGTCCTTAGACACCATTGGTGGGAAAAACTGCCTGTAGGGCACCATCAATGCGTAAAATAGCCTGTTCGCATAGTCCTTAGGCACCTTTGGTGGGGAAAAACAACCAGTTGGCCACCTTCGATGGGCAAAAAATCCATTTGGCACAATAGATAGAAACCTTCAGTGGGAAAACAACCTGTTGGCACACTTTTAGTGGGTAAAATAGTCTAGTGGCACGGTCGCTAGGTAGATTCGGTGGAAAAAATAGTACATTCGTGCCCTTTCGGTGGGTAAAACAGCTAATTGGCATAGTTGCTAGGCACTTTCAGTGGAAAAAACAGTCCGATGGTGCGGTCGTTAGGCACTATTAGTGGGTAAAACAACCTGTTGGCACGGCCGCTGGGCCCCTTCAATGGGAAAAACAGCCCATTGGGAACCTTTGGTGGGGAAAATAACCCGTTGGCATAGTCGTTAGGCACCTTTGGTGAGCAAAGCAGCCCGTTGGGCACCTTCGGGGGTAAAACAATCTGTTGGAACGGTCGCTAGGCCCCTTGGGTTGGCAAAAGAGCCTATTGGCACAATCACTAAGCACTTCAGTGAGTAAAACAGTCTGTTGGCATGGTTGCTAGACACCCTCGATGAGAAAACAGCCCGTTGGGCACCTTCGGTGGGTAAAAAGGCCCATTGGTACGGTTGCTAAGCACCTTTAGTGGGCAAAACAACCAGTTGGCACGATCAATAGGCAACTTCGGTGGAAAAAACGACCCGTTAGGTAACTTTTGTGAGTAAAAAAACCCGTTGTCATGGTCGCTAGGAACCTTTGGTGGAAAAGCAACTCGTTGGCATGGTCGCTAAGTTCCTTTGGTGGGCAAAATAGCTCATTGGTACTATTTTTAGCCACCCTTGGTGGAAAAAACAGGCCTTTGGCAAACCTTCAGTGGGCAAAACAGACCGTTAGGCACCTTCGATGGGATGAACTGCCCATTCGGCACCTTTGGTAGGTAAAATAACCCATTGACACGACCGTTAGGGACCTTTAGTGGGAAAAACACCCTGTTCGCCCAGTTGTTTAGCACCCTCGGTGGGGAAAACTATCAGTTGGCATGGTAGCTACGCACCGTCGGTGGGCAAAACAACCTGTTGGCACTGTTTATAAGGACATTCAGTGGGCAAAACAGCCCGTTGGCATATTCGCTAGGCACCTTTGGTGGAAAAACATCCAGATGCGTACCTTCGGTGGGCAAAACAGTCCGTTGGTATGGTCGCCAGTCACCTTTGATAGGGAAAACAGCCCATTGGGCACCTTCGGTGGGTAAAATAGCCCATTGGCACGTTGTCTAGGCCCCTTCAGTGGGCAAAATAGCTTCTTGGCATGGTCACTAGGCACTTCGATGGGTAAAACAACCTATTGGCACTGTTGTTAAGCACCCTCAATGAGAAAAACAACCTGTTGGCCACCTTCGGTGGATAAAATAGCCCGTTGGCACAGTTGCTAGGAACCTTCTGCGGGAAAAACAACCCATTGGCAAGCTTCAATGGGGAAAATAGCCCATTGGAAAGGTTGCTAGGCACCTTCGATGGGAAAAACAGCCCATTGGCACGATCGCTAGGTAACATCAGTGGGCAAAACATCTCGTATGGCACCTTTGGTGGGTAAAACAGTCCATTGGCACGGTCGCTGGGCGCCCTGAGTGGGCAAAACAATCATGGCTAGGCACCGTAGGGGTGCAAAACATCCTGTTCTCACGGTCGCTAGTCACATGCAATAGGCAAAATAGCCGGTTGGTACATTCAATAGGCATATTTGGTGGGAAAACAGCCAGCTAGGCACCTTCGGTGGGCAAAATAGCTTGTTGGCACGGTCACTAGGTAGTCTTGGTGAGCAAAACAACCCGTTGGCATGGTCGCTAGCACTTTCGGTGGGCTAAACAGCCGTTGGCTTTGTGGCTAGGCAACTTAGCTGGGCAAAAAATCCATTTGGCACGTTCTCTAGGCACATTAGGTGGAAAAACAGCCCATTGGGCACCTTCGTTTGCCAAAATAGCTCGTTGCCATGGTCGCTAGGGACCTTTGGTGGGAAAAATAGCACATTGGAACACCTTCGGTGGGCAAATAGTCCGTTGGCACGATCGATCGACACCCTCGGTGGGTAAAATGGCCCATTGGCAGGGTCGTTAAGCACCCTTAGTAGGCAAAACAACCAGTTGGGCACCATTGGTGTGAGAAACAGCCCATTGGCACGGTCTCTTGGCACCTTCGGTGGGCAAAACAAATCATTGACATGGTCGCTTTGGACCTTCAGTGGCCAAAATAGCCTATTGGCACGGTAGCTAGGCAACTTCGGTGGCCAAAACAGCCCGCCGGCATGGTGGCTAGGCACCTTCGGTGGCCAAAACAACCCGTTGCCATGGTCGCTAGGCACCTTCATTGGAAAAAACAACCCATTGGCACAATCACTAGGCACCTTTGGTGCACAAAACAGCCCTGTTGACACACTTTCGGTGGGCGAAATAGCCAGTTGGCACGATCGCTAAGCACCTTTGGTGGGAAAAACAACCCATTGGCACGGTAGCTAGGCACCCTCAGTTGGCAAAACAGCCCGTTGGGCATGGTGTCAAGGCACGTTAGAAGGGAAAAACATCTCGTTGGCATAGTCTCTAGGCAGCTTCGGTGGGCCAAAAAGCCTGTTGAAACGATTGCCAGGCACCATCAGTGGGTAAAACAACCCGTTGGCACGGTCGCTAGGCAACATCGGTGGGAAAACAACCCATTGGCACACCTTCAAGGAGCAAAAAAATTTGTTACCACAGTCGCTAGGCACCATCGGTGGGCAAAATAACCCGTTAGTGTAGTTGCTAGACACTTTGGTGGGCAAAACAGCCCTTTGGCATGGTCATTAGGCACCTTCGAAGGGAAAAACTACCCGTTGGGCACCATCGGTGGGTAAAATAGCTCGTTGGCAAAGTCCCTAGGCACCTCTAGTAGGAAAAACAACCAGTTGGCCACCTTTGATGGGCAAAAGATCCCTTTGGAACGGTGGCTAGGCACCTTCGATGGGAAAAACAACCTGTTGGTAAACCTTCGGTGGACAAAACAGTCAGTTGGCATGGTCGCTAGGTAGGTTCGGTGGAAGAAACAGCACATTGGTGCCCTTTTGGTGGATAAAACAGCCCATTGGCATGGTTGCTAGGCACCTTCGGTGGGAAAAATAGTCCGATGGCACGGCCGTTAGGCACTATTAGTGGGCAAAACAACCCATTGGCACGGCCGTTGGGCCCCTTCAATGGGAAAATAGGCCATTGGGCACCTTTGGTGGGCAAAATAACCCGTTGGCACGGTCGCTGGGCTCCTTTTGTGACATCCCCTCACTTACGGGAAAGGGCAATTTGGTCATTTTGAATGGGTTAGAATAATTGAAAGTGTTTCTGACATAT
>JAOQMS010080465.1:0-21336 GCA_027563885.1 Erythroxylum longipes | reverse complement strand
GTTATGTGTTTGGTATGAGCATATTGTGTTGATGAATTATGAAAAGAATGTGAAAATGATTTTTGAAGAGATACTACAGTTGTAAAACCAAATTTTGAAAATGTGCCTTTTTGGGCAACAAGTTTGCAAGGTATAAAATACATGTTATATGGGTTTGTGGTGGTCCCCTAAGTAAGTCAAGTGTACTTTGAAAAAGGCTTCTCCCACCTACCCACTAGTGGCATGGAGCTCCTTCATGGACTCCCATAAGTTCACGACTACGCAAGACCACTAAGTGGGATTACAATAGTACATTCTGTTCACGGCTACACAGGACCCTTATGGGAAATGTGTAGTATGCTCTGTTTTGGATCCACCCAAATCATTCTGGATGTGCCTACGTGTTTATGATTTTTTATATGCTTTGTGTTGACCAACTTCTTTAATGCATGATTTATATTGCTTACAAATTTCTTGATGAATGAGAATTTTTAAAAAATATGTGCTTATGATTCTATGTGAATTTTTACAATGGTTTTGCTTGTTACTGGTTATAAAATTGTTACCCACGAGCTTCAAGCTCACCCCCCTTTATCCGTCCCATCTTCAGGTAAAGAATATGAGATCGAGTGAAAGAGGGTCAAGGCATTGCTTCAAGTTGCATATTTTTGTATTTTAAGCTAGATTTTGTAACAATGATAATTTTAGTTACATTTCAAGTATTATTAGTTCAAGTATCTTATGTATTTTGGGATGATGAGATATGGATGTATTGTGGTTTGAAATGCCATTACGACTTTGTAAAAACTCTTATATTTTGATGTTAATGAATTATGAATTATGTATAGATGCCATTAAGTGGAAATGTGAATTTGCGTATGGATAAAGTTGAGTTCAAATTAGGGATACTTGAGGAAGTAATTGATTTGAGATGATGAATTTTTGAACAAGAATTGTGGTTACATATAAGTAAGATGTGTTATGGAAAAAGAAAGATAGGAAATTGTGAAGGATGATAATTAGTTGTAGCAGTCAATAAATTGAGTAGAGATTTGAGAATTTGATGAAATAACACTGGTAGTTGAATTGTTATGAAATGATGTTACCTTAAAGGGAGTGAATACGAGACAACTTAGAGTGAAAGTAAGGATTACATAGATGTAGAGACCTAGGGAAGGCTATTAAGTGATTCTGAAAGGTCTTATTATGGCTAATTATGCATCTTCGCCGCGGTGAAGTCAAGCTTCTCGCCTCGGCGTAATTATCTCGAGAGACACATGGGTCTAATATAGTAACTTCAACGCAGCAAAGTCAAGAGTTCGCCGCGGCGAAATTTTCCCGAAGGGTTTTCACAGAAGTGCTCGTCCGCTCACCGCGGGAACTTCTGGACCTAAGACCCAACATTTAGGGTTTCATAACTCAAGAGTTGGACTCTGGAAACGAGGCCTACATGTTATGGTATCAAAGCATGAAGGTGAATCAATAATGGTTAAGGTGTTTTTTTATTGGATTAAGCTCACGTTTTATGATATTCTGGATAGTTGGGCTCCAGAAATGGGGTCCAACAAAAAATTCCTTTATTCATCATAAAATGATTTGTACAATAAGTGCTAAAGGTGATTGCCTTTAGAGCACTTCTCTAACAAACTCCAACTTGCACTAAAATCAATCGCCTTGATATCTAATACCATAGGTATGTACATGTGACACAAAACTCTTTTGGAAAATAGGCTTAGTCAACAGATCAGCTCTATTCTGATCGATGGGAACTTTCTCAATCTTGACATCATCTCTACCAATGATCTCTCTAATCAAATAGTAGCGTTTGAGTACAAGTTTATACTTCTAATAAGACCTCGGTTCCTTCGCCTATATTATAACCCGTTGTTATCATAATACAACTGCATTGGGTCAGTGATGCTCAGAACCACACCAAGTTTCATGTTGAACTTCTTAATCCAAATAGCTTCCTTTGCCACTTTTGAAGCTGCATTGTACTCTGCCTCTGTCATCAAATCAGTAGTCATCTCTTGTTTGAAACTTTTCCAACTGAAAGCACCACTATTCATTGTGAATACATATCTGGACTAGGATCTGGAGTCGTCCCTATCAGATTGGAAGCTAGCATCAGTATACCCGCTTACCACAAGATCACCTTCTCTATATACCAAGAATACATCATTAGTTCGTCTCAAGTACTTAAGGATATTCTTGAAAGCCACCCAATAACCCTCACCAGGGTTCGACTGATATCTACTCGTAACACTTAGAGCATATGATACATCAAGTCTAGTACAAAACATAGGTACATGATTGATCTTATAGCCGAAGCATAAGGAATCAAACTCATGTGAGTCCTCTGATCTTGTCTTTGGACACATAGATTTAGAGAGTGTAATCCCTTGTACCATAGAAGATAACCTCTTTTGGACTACTCGAAGCTAAACCTTTTTAGCATATTGTCTATGTATATAGACTGAGAAAGACCAAGCAACCTGATAGATCTATCTCTATAGATACTTATCCCCAAAATATAAGTTGCTTCTCCAAGGTCTTTTATAGAGAAGTTCTTAGCTAACCTAATTTTTATTGATTGCAAAGCTAAGACATCATTTCGTATTAGCAATATGTCATCTATATATAGTACAAGGAACACTATTACACTCTTACTAACCTTCTTATATACACATGGCTCATCTGAATTTTGTGAGAAACCAAACTCTTTGATTCTTTCATCAAATTGGATATTCCAACTCCTGGATACTTGCTTCAATCCATAAATAGATTTTTGAAGCTTACACACCTTTTCTCCATTTATGGATATGAATCCATCAAGTTGTGTCATATACACATCCTTGGTTAGGTTTCCATTAAGGAAAGTCGTCTTCACATCCATTTGACACATCTCATAATCATAATGAGCAACAATGGCTAGGAGTATCCTAATGGATTTAAGCATAGCTACTAGGCTAAATGTTTCATCATAGTCAACAGTTTGCCTTTGACGAGAACCTTTAGCTACAAGCCTAGCTTTATAGGTAACTACATTACCTTCCATGTCAGTTTTCTTCTTGAAAACCCATTTGTACCGTATAAGTTTTATCCCTTTGGGTGGGTCAAACAAATTCCATACTTGGTTTTCATACATAGAATCCATTTCAAATTTCATAGCTTGAAGCTATTTGTCATATTTTGAACTCTTCAGAACCTCTTCATAGGTAATAGCCTCATCATCTTCTATCAAGAATACGTCATTAAGTTCACTTATGAGAAATTCGTATCTCTTGGAAACATGAAGTATCCTACCTAACCTATGACCTTCTTGTGTGTTAGGAGGTTGAACTATTGTTTCATCTTTATTAACACAGTAGTCTCGGGTCAAAGTAGTTGATTTGTCTGTTTGAGCATCTTAAACTCCACAAGTTTAATTTTGTTCCCACTATCTTCTCTTAGAAGAAACTATTTCTCTAAAAAGACAGCATGTTTTGAAGCAAACACATTTTGTTCTAAAACATGGTAGAACTGATATCTTATAGTTTCCTTAGGATATCCTACAAACAGACACTTGTCAAATTTAGCTTCAAGCTTATCTGATCGAATCTGCTTCATATAAGTAGGATAACCCCAAACTTTCATTTGAGAAAGATAGGGTTTATTGTTAGTAAATATCTCATATGGAGCAACATCAATTGACTTTGATGGGACTCTGTTTAATACAAAATAGAAGTTTTGAGTGCTTACCCTAAAAAGGATTTTGGTAAATTCACTAAACCCATCATATACCTCACTATGTCTAACAAGGTTCGGTTTCTCCTTTTAGCCACACCATTGTGTTGTGGTGTGTAAGGTGGAGTCCACTAGGAACAATAGTTCATTATCCCTGTGATAATCCAAACACACTTGGCTTAAGTATTCACCACCTCGATCTGATCGAAGTGATTTAATACTTCTCCTAAGTTGTTTCTCAACTTCATTTATGAATTCTTTAAACCTTTCAAAGGCTTCAGACTTGTATCTCATAAGATACACATACCCATACATATACCCATATCGAGAATGATCATCGATAAAGGTAATGAAGTATAAGAAACCACCTTTGGTATGTATGGACATCGGACTACATACATCAATATGTATTAGGTCTAAAAGTCCACTAATTCGTTAACCCTTTCCCTTAAAGGGTAACTTAGTCATCTTTCCTAATAAGTAAGATATGCATGTGTCATATGATTCATAATCAAATGACCTTATACTACCACACTTTTGTAGTTTACTCATGCATCTCTCACTTATATAGCCAAGGCAACAATGCCATAAGTAAGACAATTTCACATTATCTCGTTTTATTCTTTTGTTATTATTGATATTTAGAACCAGATTAGACATATCCAATATGTATATACCATTACACAATGTACCCTAAGCATATAACATCCCATTTAAATAAATTGAACAACCATTGTTATTGAAATTTAAATGGAAACCAGCTTTATTAAGATAAGAAACAGACATTACATTTTTAGTCAAAGCAAGTACATAAAAACAATTGTCTAATTCTAGTATAGCTCACTAGTGAGCGTCAATACATATGTGCCTACAGCTATTGCAGCAACTCTTACTCTATTTCCTACTTGCAGGTTTAACTCTCCCTTGTTAAGTTGTCTACTGTTCCTAAGGCCCTTCGTGTCAGTATAAATGTGTGAGCCACAACCAACATATAATACCCATATGTCGTTAACAGAAACAGTATGAATATCAATAACATAGATACCTGAAGTATATGGGGCATTAGATGCCTTCTTGTTCTTTAAGGACTCTAGATAGGCCTTGCAATTTCTCTTCTAGTGGCCATCCTTGCAACAGTGGAAGCAAGTTCCATTCGAGGCAATCTTCTTTGCTCTCTTGACACCTCCCTTAGGCCCTGCAGACTTCTTCTTCTTTTGACTATTTTTCTTCAAACCAAAAGATTCCACCAACATCATAACCATGTCCTTACAGACAGATGGGTCAACTACCTTAAGCATGTTGACCAGCTCGAGAATTATGCTGGATATATTGTTCATCCAATAATTAAGCAAAAATTGTAACTATTGGTTAAACCTGTCAAAATTAAGTCATTACTTAATTCATGATCCAAAAGAAAACCCAAGGAGGCCAACCGTTCGATGTAGCCATTCATCTTCAGTCTGTACTACACTAGAGATGTCCCCTCATCCATCTTGGAGCAGAAGAGCAATCGTGAAGTCTCAAACCTTTCAGACCTTGCTTGCTCATCAAAGAGTTCCCTAAAACGATAGACTATGGCGTGAGCATCCATAGTCTCGTGCTGCTTTTGCAGGTCTGGTGACATAGCGTCTAGCACAACACAACTAGCCATCTCACTATCATTAAGATGCTTCCTATATGCCCTCCAATCATCATCAGAAGCATCAGCAACAGGGGGATCTGGAAGTGGTTCTTCCAAGACATAACCAAGCTTCTCAGACTTGAGAACTATTCTCAAGTTCCTGAGCCAGTCAAGGAAGTTTGGTCTAGTCAACTTGTTAGCTTCCATCAATGATCTTAGATTCATACAAGTACTCATAGTGTTGACTCGGGAAATAGCAACCTATCGTCAAATAGAGAAAATTAGAATATACTTAAACGCATGTCTATAAAGACTTTAATAGCACGCATTATGGCTCCTACTATTTTGACAAATTCATAACCCTCAATATAAATCTGAGAGAACTCGTTGAGAAATTCTCCTAGTGGGTCGATATCCAATATCCCTAAAAATGACCTTAGGTTTGCCCAGCAAGCCACCTTAGTTCAACTGGTAGGTATCGATCATAGCACTTGCGTCTCTAATGCAACTATCGAATCTAGTGTTATCAACTGTTGATGTGTGCATATTCATTGGGTTGTCAACTCTTGACGTGTGTACATCTAATGTATACTACCCAACTTCGCCTATGTCCACATTGATCTTGGGTTTGCCCAACAAACCAACGCTTCTATTTAAAACCGAACCATTAATCTGGAAATCCTATTTCTATAGTTTGAACATATCCGTGTAGAGCAGGCTTGGGTTTGCCCAACAACCCTAACTTTAAAAGCACTCTGGTTCTCGCCACATTAAAGGAAGGCGTTAGTTTTAATATTTTAAGTGAGGGCCTTCACTAAGGTCTCATCTAACTTAGACGGTCTTATACATACATACATACATACATACATACATATATATATATATATATGGACTACATGGCATAATATGGACCACCCAATCAAATTTGGCCTAAGCCTATAACCATCCATCATGCAAGCCAACACATTCTCCTAACCATGCATTCTCTAATGCATATATGTAAACACATCATTTTGGTTAGGACATCTTATGGATCCTAACATGGAAACCCAATCCAACATTTGGATCTAAGCCCAATCCAACACTTAGATTTACTAACTTCCTTTTACTAACTTGGCAAAAATTAAAATTGTATGTTATTTCGATTGGAATTAATATTAATATAATTAACATGAATTCCTAATTTTAGAAATTAATTCATAATTAATTTAACTTAAAATAATTATTTGATGTCCAAAATTAAACAACTTTAATTTTGTCATACATGCCAATTTTTCTAGTCTTACTAGAAAACATATTGCTCTACTAAAATTAATTCAAAATTAATTTATATAATTTCCTAAATTTTCCAAAACATCAAATAATCATTCCAAGCATCTCTAGGTCATTTCATGATGATCAAAATAATTTAGGAATCACCCAAAAATTATCATGATCACCGAAACACTGATAAGACACCAAAAATGAAAAATATGACATAAAATTTTATCGAATTTAAATTTCAAGAAATTTTATTTAGGCATGCATCAAACATCAAATTAAAACACTTTTATCACAAAAAAATATTTTAAAGGTTCTAGAACTGAAATATAAACATACAAAAACATCAAACAAAATAGATCCTAAAATTTCTAGAAAACTATCTAGACTGAAAAATTGTTTGATAAAATTATTAAAACATTTTTAATAATGATACAAAAATTAAAGAGGCATAAACACATCCCAAATATATTGAAATAATTTTCAAAACCAAATTCCATGAAAATCATGTGTAACCTCATCAGTGTAGCCAATAGACATCACAAGCCCAATAGAAAGACAGATTTCATGCATGTTCTTGTAAAGTCAAAATTAAATATTTTAATCACATCAAAATTGTTTTCAATCATGCTGAATCATTCAAGTACATCTTATGAACAGATTGGTGAAATAAAATCATGAAACACATTTTTCTATAATTAATTTCGAACAGAATGTTACAGGACCCTAAGCTGTCACAACCATGAAAATAGTTTTCACATGTCATGTATTCTACATCTAACAAGGCACAAGATGACTCTGATACCACTGTTAGGTTCCAATCATACATCTCATACATAATATATATGAAATATACACATCAAAAATAAAACGGAACCTCAAAAACCAATTTTACTCATACATATAGATATAGGAAAACAAAAACATGAAATGTAAGATGTTTACATATCTTTCTGACGATCTCCTTCATTCTTTAATCTTCTCCGCGTTGGGTTATCGTAAACCACAACGATCAACATAAACCATCTCTAATGAAAATCCACATGAAGGTAGAAGGATGAAACCTTACTAGGAGATGGCTAGAATTCTTTTTTTTGCTAGCAAAGACAAGAACTCTTGAGAGAGTTAAAGAGAAAAAGTGTGTGTGTTTTAAGAAAAAGAACCTTTCTTTTTCATTTATTTGTGTCATACACAAGAAGTACGAAAATAATCTCAATTTTATACACCATTGGCCTTCCATAACCCCAATCACTAATGGAAAGTTATGGGAAGTTAATGGTCATGAATAACATGCATTAATGGAAGTTAAGGGAAGTTAATGACCATGAATAGCATGCATTAATGGAAGCCAACAACACTTGTTTCTAATCCATTTCATGCAATGTTTTCTACCACATTCACATCACGATACAATCCCAAAACACTCTCTCATATCTTGAATCACCATTTAAGACCATTTTACTCATCCTTCAGATCTCCTATGTGTGTGACCCATTAGGTTACCAGTTATGTCGACCATTTGAATTAACACTAAATTCAAGTAAGTCAAGAGTGGTATCTAACAACACGTCATAACCCCAATTGATCAGAAAGTCAGTGGTTTAACAACAAACCCTTCCATATATAATATTGCCATGCAATTTGTCCTTTCACTATCTATACCCCACTTGGTTCAGAATATGGTCAAAGTGTCAACTCCCACTAGACGGACTACGTCATATCTATTCTAAGTGATATTAGATATTGTCCTGAGGATCTCATTACTCTATGTATCATTAAAGACTCTCTTCATGACATATATATGCTCTGGCTAGATACTCCCAAGTAAAACCCGATAAGAGGCCATAGGTATCATCTCCTTCTATCAAGAATGGTGAATCCTTTATTGGCTACTCAATTACCTTCGAGTACCTCAAGTTGTATCCAATCACCACCCCATGAGTAACCCTTAAAAGGCATCAATGAATGGAGTCAAAGCATAGGGTCAATATCCAGATATCCTTGAGCACGATTGTTATAATGAGACTATCATTGACACTAGAATAGAATATCCATATGATTGTCTCATAGTACTATCATTGACACTAGAATAGAATATCCATATGATTGTCTCATAATAGGTCAATCCAATATACTTACTACCCTAAGTAAACATCCACTTGTTAACTCTAAACAACTCATGTATATAGCTTATAGGCTTGATGTAATAAAGGAGTATAACATGCGCTAGTCTATCTGGATTAATGATATCCCATCTCATTAATCCTATGACTAGGGAAAGTTTAGATACTAACATAATTACACATGATAGGAATCTCATTATCATGATCTCATAATGATTTCCTCCATGCTATGTTTTGTATCAAGGACTTCATTAAATCAATTTAAGATCAACATTAAAATCCATAAGCGTATGAACATCAAAATAATGAAAAATATCGTTATTAATCATAAAATGATTTGTTCAATAAGTGCTAAAGGTGATTGCCTTTTCTAACACTAGTCTTTTACACGGAGGCAAACATTGGTGAAGAATGTCGATCCGATTACTCGACTAAGTCATGTTTTTATTAAGTTGCATGGTTAAAACATCGTTATGGCCTTTTGATGTGAAGGCACACATTTGTGATATGTGTCGTTCTGGTTACTTAGCTACATTATGTTCTCAACTAGCTACTAGCTTTATTTGCAACTCAAAGGCTAGCAAAATAGTTATTTATTTAAAGTTAACACACACTTTTTTTTAATTAATGCCTACCTTGTTGCTTTTGCTACTTGTTTTCATGAAAAATTATTAGCTAAGTTACTTAGTCAAAAGACCTAAAATTATGAATGAATGTGACAACTTATAGGGTGATAACCTAACACTAAATCCTAATTAACTTGCATATTTAGCCAAAGAACCCAGATCACTAATTTCGCGAGCTAATGACTCTTCACAACCTAATGGATTATGTTCAAAATTAAATCGATTTCAATCTATCTAAGCTATCGACACATTCACACAATTCACAATATGCAACCTAATAAACTATCATACAATATGCAAAATTCACACTTAAAGTAAAACACACATCCCTCCCCACACTTGAACAACACATTGTCCTCAATATGAGAAGGAGCAAACAAACACACATGGAAGGAAGAAATATAAAATAAAATAAGACAAAAACTAAAATAAAGACTAAATTTAAAACAAAAGGGTTAGAAACAAAAACTTATAGTGTTAGAGACGGGGATGGTGTCGGAGGTGGTAGTTGGACACCTTGAGCCTCAAAGCCTCAATGAATCCAGCATATATCCCAGCTCTAACGTTGTTGTGTGCAAGCCATTTCCTTCATCCTTCTAAAGTTCTCCGCAAGAGTATCTATAATTACCTTGGTGTTGGTGGAGATTATATTGAGCATTTTCTTCCAACCAGGTTCTTCTGTGTCTTCTTCCTCTTTGGACTCCTTGCTAGTCGAGTCCTCCTCTGTCTACTAAGGTGGGGCTATACTAGAACTTGCCTAACTGGCCCTGATCTTCACATGGTCTTTTGGCTGATGTCTTAGAGTTCCATGTTATGGGACTTTAGGATTTTAGCACGCCATAAGTGATGGTGATTTAGAAAATCAAGGAGGTAGACGGTTAAACCATTACAATCCATGCCATGGTACTCAACAATAGCGAAAACTAAGTACCCCCATACCCAAATTGTTGCTCCTTTTACTTAGAGTCACTACAGTAGCATTGAACACATGTATGGAGGTGCACATTGAGATGCTGTGATCTATGCACCACAACAGAAAAAGTTCCTTTGTTGAGCACTTGTTGGTTTCTGATTTGTCAAAAACTATTTGACACATGAATTTATATAGCAACAAGTGCTCACGGGCTTATACAATGTTGTTGTGGGCATTCTTAGCATCGAACCACTCCAACCCAGCAACCTCATTTCAATAACAAGAAGCATGAAAATCATCATGTTGATTGATAATGGAAGATTCGGGAAAACAACATGTAACACCAGACTCTTTGAGCCCTTTTTTGTATTCGTCTGTACTTAGATATACTACTGTATATTGATATATACATGGTTATATATGAGTTCAAATTGTATTTGAATCTTTTCAGTATATATGCCAGTGATATATAATGTTATATGCCTTTACACGAACTTAGAGTTCATCGATATGTGAAATCTTGGAGATTTCTGACATATAAGCTTCTGAGTGTGTAAACACTGAGTCCATTGGATGGATACGGCCATGCTGGCCGAGTTAAATGTGTTCTAATGCCTTAGCAGTGATTAGAAATTATTTATAAACTTATGGGACACTTAGAAAGCTTAATTGGAAAAGTTGGTGTACATAAGGGATTTAAAAGTAAATAGTGATATTGTGTTTTATACAATTATGTGGTGGTGTATAAATATGAGATACACGTTTGAGTAGTAAATACATTGCATATTGTACGTATAAAGGCTCGGGAGCTGTGAATCAAGGAGCTAGTACCGAGGATTGTTGAAGTCAAGAGAGTGTACACCTTCTTTTAAGGTGAGTTGGGGAAAACATATCTCTCAAACGGGACTAGGACAACCCCAGACATGCATAATGACTTGTAAGTGAATTTTGAACCTTGGTAATGTATAGTAGACTTGAATCTCAAATAAATGCTATTATACTCATATATTTAACAAACGACATTGATTTGAATAATTTTGCGCTTGGAGTGCAAAATATGAATTTCATTGCATAAAATAATGTGTTGGAGCTTACATATGCACAACTGAGTCATGTATGCTGCGTGTATGTGTTCTCTTTTGGCTTAGAGCCATGAAAAGGTTTCGTTTTATCGGTTGGACCGATAAATAAAGACATGGTACCTTGATTTTAGTAATAAATATTTGTATATGATTTTTTGTGATTGGTGAGGTAATGATTCGCCATTCGTGCACTAGGCATAATAGATCAAGCAAACCCTGTAACCTTTAACGTTGGTACATAAAGTCGAGTTCTCGTAACGGCATCTTTCTATAGGACTTGTCGGTGATTGCACACCTAGAGGTCCGGTCACCGACGAGGTCATCACCCTACATAATGCTCTTGTCGACCGTAGTCTGGACTTACCACAGATGAAAGTTAAGCCAACACCAGTAATCGGTGGTTGTGCACACTAGTTTGACCGACTAGTGGCGACACACATAACTATTTTGGCTTATTCTGAGATTTGACTTCTTAACGATATTTGATTTTACATGTTTTGTTTTTCTGCTCTTGTGTACTAGAACTGGATCCTATGGTCACTGAATGAGTGATTAATAGGCTAGGCCTATGTGGTTCCTAACTAGTATGGGATGAGTCATAGACTAGGCCTATGTCTTTATATGTCATATATGTTAGGTGGTTATATGTATGTTAGATGCATAAAATCTTCCTAGGTTATTTAGAATGTTTTGGTGTGTACTAGATTCTACTTACGATATTTTTTTTCCTACTCACTGAGTACATAGTGTACTCACCCTCTCCGCTTTCTAACCATGTAGGTTAATTTGGTGAGCTTGAAGCTCTGAGTGGTTCGGACGGTCTTTTGACATTTTCAAGGCATTATTACATATGGGTAGCCTCTGTTTTTTACTTTTGTTGTATAGTGGCTCATGATTATGTTGATATATTTTATAATTTTGTAAATTAACTCTTGACTATCTTATGGCTTGTAAATGACCTTATGTATGAACCTTTTGTATTGTCGTTAAGGTTGCTCTTCAGTGGACTTAAAAGTCCAAAATTTACAGTAGAGTTTTAATATAACTATAGCTAAAACTGATTTTCAGGTGTTTTAATTAAGTTTTGGGGTTTTCAAAATACAGTCTTTGTGTTATCCAAATGTTTTTAAAGATATTCAGTAGGCCTTGCATAGTCTGGGTACCATAAGCATCCTTATCCTGGGTATGTGGCAGTTGTCATATGCCCGATGTGGTTCTAGGTCGTGACACCGCAAATATCACTCATGATTTCAATGTTCAGCTCATAAGTTTGCCCTTACAACCTAAACCACATTTCCTTAAGGTTACGAGGTTTGAAATGAAGAATTCAAGGGTGAGCTCCTAGTATACAAGATATTGGAAGTGTATAACCTACTCCACTGAATTCTTTCTACTAAATTCTCTATCCTATTTCATAATTCTAGCCTATCAAGTGTATCAAAATCAAAGTATTTTGGGACTACTATCTGTTTAACATTAAGGGATTGGAATCAAATACCTTCCTCCTTTATGTAGATTGGGAAAGGTGCTCCGAAAATCGCTGCACTGTTCCTTCTCCCTCATCTTAAAACTTGACTTCTTCCTGATGATTGGTTATGCTTCACTGACTGCTTAAAGTGCATCATAGTGGACTGCAAATAGGTGGAGGTTGGAATAAAGTGGAAATTTAGAAGTTGGTCAGAGAGGAGTGAGAGCGTTTGGAGGTTTTAAACTTAAAGAGATAAAGTTAAAACGAAAGTGAGTTAAAAAAATGAAGTATGAAATAAATATATACGTGAACGAAGGGTAAAATGGTAAAATTTTAACTGAAATCGCGTGGACAGTTATACCTTGCCGCAGACCACAGTTGTGGCCCTCATTAATTCCACCACTTTTCTGATTCTTTTCTTCTTTTGTCCCTCCACACATTCCCGAGATCACTTCCTAACTCTTTTATAGCTCTTTCACCTCTCTTTTTTTTGCTTACTTCCTCGATCATCTAACTCTTGTTAAAGTCCGTGTTCGCTCAAGGTTACACTCTCTAAGTTTCAATATTTTTAACCTTGGTAATTACCGCAAATGTATAAGTAGTTTGTGTAGTACGTAAGGTGTCGATTCTACGAGAAAGATAACTGGCCCTAAAATCTAACGACAACTAAGTTTGCAAAACCTAATTAAACAACTATTGTAGGAATTAAAACTAATCAAGAATCAAATATGAGAATTTAATCACCAAAAGAACAAAAAGAAGCAACTCACACAAATAATCCGAATTTCAACCTAGAAGTAACCAATTGAGAGAAAGGGGGAATTTATTCGAAATTAAAGAAAATCTATCCAATTATGAATTTTCTGATTTAATAAGCCTAGACGGTCCTAGGGTGAATTACTCTATTACTCTCTCGATTTATAATTCTTAACCCCAATTAATATTCCCTAATTCAAATTATGAAAATTGCGACCTCTCGATCAACAATTTGTGCAAAACCTAAATTAGTTCTAACGCTGTCTATTAACTTACTGGGAGTGCTCAATCTCTCGTTATAAAACTTGACCAGTTTGATTCAATTCTCTACCTATTGATTTACCTAACTCTCGTTTATCTAAATCGATGATTTTTACCGGATCACCCTCTCAGTTTATTGGCCAGTTATAAAGAATCGAATTAAATCACAATAAATCAAAATAAAAGACAATCAAAACAATCTTATTAATCTCAAGAATAATTCAACCCGAAGGTGAGGTTAGACAATAACATTAACACTCTAAGAAAAGTATTTCTAATCAATATCTAAAATTCCATACATAAATGAAATTAAAATAACAATTAGAATATACTTTTGGAATAGATCTCGAAGTCGCAACTACAGGAAACCACCTATTCCGGGAAGTACGTCGCATCAAGCATGTCTCCATGCCTCTCTTCCTTCGTTTCCTTCCTCGATCGATTGATCTCTAACTAGGTTTTCACTCGAATTTTCAGAAGAGTTTCTCTCTTTTGTAGCTCTTGGCTTTCTGAATCTCCCTTCTTTCTGTCACATCATATTCTATTTATATCTTCAAGGCTCTAGGTCAAATTCGGGGTCAAAACGATTTAAAAATTTTTCCGAAACTTGAGTTTTTCTGTCAGCCAGATGCAGTGCACAACCGTGGCCCAGCTTACCACGATTGTGGCGTGTGTTTTATCATTTCAGTCATGATCGTGGCCCATAGTGCACGATCGTGCCCTGAATTGGTGCTTTCTGTCACGATCGTGGCCTAAAGTGCACGATCGTGGCCAGGCTGCTTCTGGTTCTTCCTCTTCTATTACGATCTTGGCCTATGTGCACAATCGTGGCGTATGCTTTTTAGCTCGAAAACTCTTTAACTCTTCCCGTTCATACCTGTTTACCCTGCAACACTAGCACACACATCAAGGTACCTCAAAAATATAAAATTTAAGGTCAAAGATTCAAACTAACCCATAAAAACACTTAAACACAAAAACTAACCTAATTAAACTCTAAATGCATACTATCACTTAAAATGACATTAAAATACTTATCAAATCTAACCTTAAAACACAATACAAGTTGCAACTATTAGCATCCCCACACTTAAACGTTCAAACAAATAAAACAACACATAACAAATATAAAAAACACGCAATGCAGTAATGAGGCAATGGCTTCGACTTCATGAAATAAACTTAATCTTGAACACAATCATTCAGTCGTGTCAAATCATTAACATGCAAAATATGTGTCTAGGGGCTTTGAACTAAATATACAACTTAATCGAGACCTAAGTGTTAACTTATTTACCCTTTTCAATTGTACACACACATTAATAATTTTTTGTTCCCTAAGACTTCAGTAGGTTTTTATTTAAAACATATTTTATTTATTTATTATTTATTTTTTTGGGACCTAGCCTTTTACTCGGAGGCAAATATTTGTGATGAATGTCGATCCGGTTACTCGACTAAGTCAATTATTCACAGCTTATTTGAAACATCATTATAGCCTTTTTACGCGAAGGCACACCTTTGTGATACGTGTCGATCCGATTACTCAGCTACATCACGTTTTCAACTGCCTACTAGCTTTACTCATAACCCAAAGGTTAGCGGATGCCTACCTTGTTGCTTTTAGCTACTCATTTCCATGAAAAATACTAGTTGCGCTACTTAACCTAAAAGGCCTCAATTTATGAATGAATGCGACAATCTATAGGGTGCTAAATTTCCACTAGGTCCTAATTAGGCTGTATAATTATCCAAAGGCCCCCTAATTTACTAATTTCGCAAGCTAATGAATTTTCACAACATAATAGGCTATGTCCAAAATTTTAAAAAAATTCACTCAATCTAGGCCATTAATACATTCACACACTTCACATTATGCAACCTAATACTGTCATACAATATGCAAAAATTCACATATAAAAGAAAAAACAGAATCCCTCCTCACACTTGAACAACATATTGTCCTCAATGTGAAAAAGGAACATCGACGGGTCATACATTACAGAATTAACAAGGAAGAGCAGAAAAAATTAACGATAAAACATAAAATGAAAATAAAACTAGCGTCAAAATAGAATTTAAAATAAAAATACTAGACATTAAACAACGCACAACTAAAATAGAATTGAATAAAAACTGTGGGTTAGACTTGAATCCTAAGGAGATGGAGGTAGTGATGGTGCAGAAGGTGGTAATCAGATGCCCTGAGCTTCGAAATACCAATGAAGTCGGTGAATCTCATGGATCAGACGTCTTTGTATACGCACCACTTCCTGTAATGTTCTGTTGGTTTCGGATAGTGTATCCAAAACCTTGGTCCAACGTTGGTCCTTTTCTTCCTCTTCTTCTGATTCCTCGCTTATTAAGTCCCTTGCTTACTGAGGTGGAGTGGAACTTGACCTTGACTGACCCATCCTGGTCAACACATGTGTCTTTTCATTGATTTCCCACAGACTCATGTTAGTGGAGTGAATGATTTCTACCCGACATAAATGCTCAGAGTTGAGGAATTCAGGTAGATGCACTGTTAATCCCCTCCGATCCATACAAAAATGCTCTGCAATGGTGAACACCAGGTACCACATTCCCAGATGGTTGTTACACTTTCGCTGAACTACAGTAAGAGCATTTATCACATGCATGGATGTGTATGTCAGAATACTGTGATCCATGCACCACAGTAGGAACAGTTCCTTGGTGGAACACTTGTTGGTCTCTGATTTGTCAAAAACCAGTTGACACATAAATTTATGTAGCAGCAAGTGTTGATGGGAGCGTACGATGTTGTTATGAGAATTTTTGGCATAAAAATGCTCCACGCCAGTGAGCTCATGCCAGTATTGGGAGGCACAAAATTCATCATGTTGGTCGACAATGGTGGATTCGGGGATCTGCATATGTCACACATAATCTCTACCGTTAGCTCATACGCTCGCCCTCTCAATCGGAACCATAATTCTTTGGTATTCTTGGGGTCAAATGTTGCACCCCGTTTCCAGTGCCCAACTAGCAATTTGATCATTGACCAATAGAGTTCAAGAACTCAATTAAGCAGGTTAATGCTTAACACATAACATCCAATGCATCATACTTGACAATTCAAAGATGCAATGCACAAACAAATGGCTCGAGGCTTCCATGGAATCAGAATGGAGAAACCGAAGTTTACACCATGAACAGAATGAGTCCTTTTTCAGAGCTCATATGCCACAAGCAGGCAGCCGGGAGAAAGCTCTTCTCAATGTGTATGTGAAGAACAGAATGGTTCCACTCTCGCCCAAACAAAAGCACATGTTCATTTGATCATATGCTCATACTTTCATGCTTTTCTATCTTTTCATTCAAACAAAATGCCATGACATGTTTCAATGGCATAACTTGATCAAGATTCATAAATCACACGCATTTTCAACAATCACATAATTCACTATCAAGTAAGTTGCACATACACACATATAGGAAAGGATTTGCCCAATCACACAATAACTATAAATATATTACCCATCTAATTTCGCTTGACAATCCAAGTTCAATGTTGTCTTTCCTCTTACTCTTGGATCAGGCTTGCCTTGTTTCCTATAACAAACCATGTTCTCATTCAAACAACATTCAAAGGAAATTCATAAGGCTCCAGAAATTAAGAAGCTAAAATTGAACTATAATCCTTTCGAGCCTAGACTTTCGAGTCTACTTTTCCATGATCGTTATGATCAGGTAAAAGAAGAAATTTACTAATACTTTCTTCTATAAAAATATCCCTCATTATCTCCAGTCTCTAGCGACACCAAAATTATTCAATTTGGTTCAGTAATACGAAAGTTATACTCCAAACATGTTTGGACTGTCCTTATACTAAAACAATATTCTATTCTTAAATTCCTTCCAAAATTTGACATCTTTAAAGACCTAATTTAAGCTTTATTTATTCACAAAATTCGTAGACATATGTCTCTAGTTTACTCAAAATCAATAATCACTTCATTTCAATAACTACACAAAAAGTTATGCCTAAAATACCAAAACATGTCTGCGTAGAAAAATGAAGTTCGCCGCGGCAAAATTAGAAGTTCACCACAACGAACTTCTGATTTCGGCGAACTTTTCCAGAAACTCATTCTGAAGACGTTTTTCGACATTCTTCACCTATATACTCCCCATCTTTCAAATATAACCCATATTAACCTTAAACCACCTCTTCTACTTCATTTCCAAGCTCATTTCAACACAATATTATTAACAAATACATCAAAATCTATCTTTGATCATTAACCCTAAAAGATCAAAGCATTTCCATACACCACTCATTAACAACTCCCTACACACATTCAACTTCATTTTCACTTCAAACTATCATTAAACATGGTTAATACAACAAATAAAAAAGGGAAGAATGCTGGTACTTACTTGTTTAAGCTCCAAATTCTTCAAACTCTTCAAGATCTCCATAACCCTAGCTTGATTTTCTCTTCTTTTTTTCTTCTCACACTCACGATTTTTGCTTCCCTAAAATGCAAGACTTCATTTACTTCTTTCACTAAAACTCTAAATGAATGAGCAAATTCCACTTTGCCCTTCATTTAAACCTTATAGCCTTTTAACCTTAAGTGTCTTGCCAAAAATGCGCTTATACAATCTTACAACATTGATACTTTAATTCCATATTTACCCATGTCATAAAATCCTACTAACCTTGTCATAACAAATTAACTCAAAAATTAATTTATCAACACCTCATAATTCATTTAAATCATGCTTAATAAATTAAAAAATTTGGAGGCCAACATTTCTCCCCTTCTTAAATCAATTTCGTCCTCGAAATTATTAGTTGAGTCATTAAAGAGGTGTGGATACTTCTCTTTCATGGCTTCCAATGGCTCCCATATAGCCTCCTCCGTCGAATGATTCTTCCCTAAGACTTTGACCAGCTTCGCAAACTTATTTCCTAAAACCTTTTCCTTCGAGGCCAAAATCTTCACTGGTTGTTGCTCATAGGTCAAATCCTCCCTTAACTGAACCTCTGAAGGTTGAACTATGTGCGAAGGGTCTGATCGATACCTTCTCAACATCGATACATGGAAGACATTGTGAATCTTAGATAATTCTGGTGGCAAAGCTAACTTATCGGCTAAAGGCCCGATCTTCTCAATGATTTCATAAGGGCCTACATATCTTGGACTAAGCTTGCCTTTCTTACCAAACCTCAACACCCCTTTCCATGGAGAAGCTCTAAGAAACACCTTGTCTCCCACTTCAAATTCCATCTCTTTTCTATGTGCATCCGCAAAACTCTTCATTCTGTCTTGAGCTTCTTTAATTCTCTGTTTCACCAATTTAATCTTATTGACTACAATTTGCACCAATTCAGGCCCTAAAAGCCTTCTCTCACCTTCCTTATCCCAACAAATAGGAGTTTTGTACCTCCTACCATACAAATCTTCATAAGGTGTCATCTGAATTCTCGAATGATAGGAATAGTTGTAAACAAATTTGATTAAAGGAAAATGATCATCCCATGAGCCCTTGAAATCGATAACACAAGCTCTCAACATTGCCTCCAAAGTCTGTATTGTCCTCTCTGATTGTCCATCAGTATGTGGATGGAAAGCTGTACTAAAGTGCAACTTAGTTCCCAAAGCCTCCTGTAAGCTTTCCCAAAATCTGGAGGTGAGCCTGGGATCTCTATCTAAAACTATAAAGCTTGGAATCCCATGTAACCTGACTATTTCATCTATGTACTTCTTGTCCAAAGAATTCAAAGAATCTGTTTGCTTAATTGGCAAGAAATATGCTGACTTAGTTAGCCTATCCACTATCACCCATATTGCATCATGTTTCCTGTTGGTTCTGGGCAACCCCATCAAGAAATCCATCGTAATCTTTTCCCACTTCCATTCAGGAATAGACAAAGGCTGAAGCTTGCCTGAAGGTGCCTGGTGCTTAGCCTTGACTTGCTGACACACTAAGCATCTCTTAGTATACTCCGCAATATCCTTCTTCATTCCCTTCCACCAAAAGTGCTCTTTTAAATCTCTATACATTCTTGTACTCCCCGGGTGCATTGCATAGGGAGCATTGTGCGCCTCATCAAGAATTTCATCTTTCAGCTCTTGCATATCTGGAATACATAATCGGTTACCTACCACCATCAATCCATCTTCTCGTACCTCTATTTCCAAAGGTTTATCATTCTTAATCTCTTCTCTGAGCTTGCTCAAGTATCCATCCTGTGCCTGCAATTCCTTAATCTTCTCATTTAACACTGGACTTACCGTAAAGTTAGCCAATATACACCTAAATTTAGCTTGCCTCAATGTCACCCGAAGTTTGGCTAAGTCCTTCAACAAAGGAACATATACTGTCTCCACATGTGCCATAGTTGATTTTCTGCTCAATGCATCCGCTACTACATTAGCTTTCCTCGGGTGGTAGTCTATCATCAAATTATAATCTTTCAATAGCTCAACCATCTTCTCTATCTCAAATTCAACTCCTTTTGGCTCATCAAATACTTAAGGCTCTTATGGTCTGTAAATACCTTAATAGTAACTCCATACAAGTAATGTCTCCATATCTTCAATGCAAAAATTATTGCAGCTAATTCCAAATCATGCGTAGGATAATTCATCTCATAGGGTTTTAATTGCCTAGAAGCATAAGCAATCACTCTATCTCCTTGTATCAATACACAACCCAATCCCTTCCTTGAGGCATCACTATATACTGTATATCCATCATGACCTGAAGACAAAGTCAGAATCGGTGCCGTTGTGAGCCTATTCTTTAATTCCTCAAAACTATCCTGACACTCCTCTGTCTACACAAACTTCTGATTCTTCCTTGTCAATTTGGTGAGTGGAGCTGCTATTATGGAAAAGCCCTCCACAAATCTCCTATAATATCCAGCTAAACCCAAGAAACTTCTCACTTCAGCTACATTCTTAGGTGCTTCCTATTTCACAACCGCTTCTATCTTCCTCGGATCCACATGCACTCCTTGCTCTGAAATTACATGTCCAAGGAATGCTACTTCCCTTATCCAAAATTCACATTTGTCAAATCTGGCGTACAACTCATTCTTCCTCAATGTCTCTAAGGCAATCCTCAAATGCTCTTCATGCTCCTTATCACTCTTGGAATAAACCAATATATCATCAATAAAGACAATGATAAATTGGTCTAAGAATGGCTTAAAGACTCTATTCATTAAGTCTATAAAGGCTGCAAGGGCATTCGTCAATCTGAAGGGCATAGCTAAAAACTCAAAATGCCCATACCGTGTTCTGAAAGTAGTCTTTGATACATCAGACTCTTTTATCCTCAACTGGTGATAACCTAATCTTAAGTCTATCTTGGAGAAGACTTTTTCCCCTTGCAATTGATCAAACAAATCATCTATACGTGGAAGCAGATATCTGTTCTTTATGGTGACATGATTGAGCTTCCAATAATCCACACACATCCTCAACGATCCATCTTTCTTCTTCACAAAAAGGACCGGAGCTCCCCAAGGTGAAGAGCTCG